>VUQJ01019897.1:10344-35825 GCA_015108635.1 Andinoacara biseriatus | reverse complement strand
CCCAACCTGCAGGTCCCAGAGTGCTGAGTGATGGACTGTGAAGTTCTGCTTAGGGTTGAATATTTTCTGCATGACTACAGCAGCAGTAGTAGTAGTAGTAGTAGTAGTATTAGTAGTAGTAGTAGTAGCAGTAGTAGCAGTAGCAGTAGCAGTAGTAGTAGTAGTAGTAGCAGTAGTAGTAGTAGCAGTAGTAGTAGTAGTAGTAGTAGTAGTTGTAGTGTTAAAATCATTATTATTAGTAGTAGTAGTAGTAGTAGTAGTGAAAGTATTTGTGGTGATGTTGATAAATTGTCTTTGCTATTGTTTTTAATTGATCTTCAGAGATGGTTATGGAGACAGGCATTTAACCCACTATATGGGTAAGTATGCTGTGTCCATTTTGTAAATTGATCCTGCTTTGTAAACATGGGAGCTTTTGATGCCACTGAAACAGGTTTTAATGGGTCACAGCTTAGTGCTTTTTTGAACTCTCCAAGCCCCAGTTAAATAATATACACATTATTTAAGCTAAAATCATAGAACAGTTTGCACCTTTATAAATACAGTCAGAGTTTTCTAGTTTGAGAATATTTCATTAGTTTGTGGGAACGTTGTTACCCTTTCTTCATCAGGTTTTTTAAATAATGGCCCAAAGTACCTCCAGATAGCTCAATAATAGATCACACTTTTCCATACCAGCTATTGTTGAGATGTTACTCGTTTCAAACAGAAGACGTATAACTACAAAACAAAAACAACATCTGAAAAATAATGTAACAAAGGGACTTACTCATCATAGCATCCACATGAAACATTCATAGCACTCAGAAAATGAAAACAGGGCAACAGCGAATGAAAGGAATGGTTTCCAAGTTACACAGACGTCATTCAGCATTAATGCCCTTGGCAGATTTTGACTCCAAAAAACAATATAAAAGTGAGTCTATTGTTGAGAGTAACATTAATGACTGTGTGAAATGGTCCCCCCAAAAAGTTTAAAAGTTATCACTGCATTTTTTTTGTTATTCTGTTTTTTGATTATTTTAGTCTATAATCTGAGTTTGGTGTTTAAATGTGGTTTATTAATCTGTTCAGCCAGAATTCAAATATGTAACATGGAAGATGTAAGATATAAGAAGAAAGCAAAACATTCAACCTGACTAGAGTTTTGGAGAGATGATTCACTTCCATCACAACTCCAAAGCACATTGCCAAATTATGTTAAATACAGTGGCACCTTTGTAAAGTTGTACTGAACTTTATTTAAATCATCCAAAAATCATGATTTGGAACCAAACATTAAAACCTTAAAGCTCTTTTAACTATTTTTTGTTGTTGTTTACCTATGGTAGCTATAAGTATTGCCTAAAGAATTTATCTCAAGATTGTAGTGTGCATTCTGCTTGCTTTATAACTAATTGTGGGGCAAAATTTTAAATCATTTTGTGCGAAATTTGACCAATGATTTTTGTTTGATAGTCATCATTCTGCTGTTGTACATTTGAACAATATCTAGTGATATAAGGTTGTCTAGACCCTATCCATCTGAATAAAGTCATTCACTATAATTCTAAATGGCTTTTAATGTATGTCAGCATGTTCTGAATGGCTTTACCTGGCTCTGGAGTGCTTGCTGTTGATATAGGGACAGCCTGGCCTTGGTGTGCTCGTCTGTGGTGGGGCTGAGGGGCTTGGGGTCTGACATTGACCTCTGAGTGCTCTTGATGGGTCGGGGCACAGAGGGGTGTCGCTGGGGAGACTCGGCTGTGTAGGACTTCTGCTGAGGTGTTACATGGGCCTTGTTCAGTCGCTCACTTGACAGAGAAGTCTCCAAGAGGCGGTGGGGGGACACTGGGGAGACGGGCGAGTAGAGGACTTGTGGAGATTTGGGGGCTGTGTGCTGCTGCCGGATGATGCTGGAGATAGACTCATTGTGGAGATGGTTGTGAGGCTGATAATTGATGTCGAGTGGGTCAGGGCGTCGGCGCTCAAACTTGGCTGCATTCGCTGCAATCTGCTGCTGACGTTGCTGGGTTAGAAGGTCAGAAGCAGACTGGTGTGTTCCAGCACTGGCAGAAGATGAATATGGACTGACTGTGGTTGGTACACTTAGCTGTGGTGCTACAACTCCCTGTGACTGGGTTTCTGGATCAGTCTGACAAGCTAGAGATTGTCCTTTTTGGGTTCGCTCTGGTCCAGAGATATAGTGCACAATCTCAACTTTATTAGGGTCTGGTACTGTCACGTGGATTGCCGGGGAGACTCTTCCTAGGTGCTCCACTTCCGTCTGGCAGGATATTTCCCTGATTGTCTGAATGGCAATGTTGGCGGAAACCATCTTGGTTGTGTCAGTTTTGGTATCTGTAGCTAAGGTGGTTGTAGCGGCGCTGCTGCTGCCGGCTGCACTCGACTCAGAGTGTCTCAAGAAACGGGAACGTCTTCGGCGTACCGGGTGCTCTATCTCAGCTTTGTCCTCATCATCGTCTGTCTGGACAGAGCAGTCAACGCTGCGACCACGCCTCCTGGTACGGTGACGCATCATGTACCTGTGATGGAGGGAATAGAAGAAAAAATAAAATGAAGAAGTATTTTTAGGTTGCTATCAAGTTCTATCAAGTTGCTATCATTTTGTAAAACTTTTGGCATTATAGGGTTTGAAAAAGAATCTTCAGGAAAATAGCACAATTTGAACCTGATTCCCCTCAGGTCTTGGATTAATTGCAGACATGTGAAGTAAATTGCAAGGCCATTAAAATAAGCTTTGCCTGTATACACACAACCTCACCTTTTACACTCCTCCACCTTCTCAGCCACTCTATGCATGCATACAGTTACCTCTCCTCTCCATCTTCATCGTCAGTCTGCACACAACTATCCACAATCCTGCGGGGGGAGCCGTAGAACACCACACCATCTCCATCCAAGCTGTCCCTAGTCAGTCTGCTCATGGAGCTGTGTTTTCTCATGCTGGCCTTGGTCTCCACTTGCTCCTCCTGACTCCTCAGGCACATCTCTGATGAGGAGTTGGGCAGAGAACGGGAGCCCAAATGAGAGTCTGTGTAGGGGTGCAGCGGCTGTCCATCCAGCTGTGCAAAAAACATGATGTTTTAATATTGTCACAAATCAGTGATTCAGCTGAGAATGACAAGGCTGTGTAGTTGCACCTCACAAACATGTTCTTCCATAATAAGAAGTCAAGATGAGTAGATGCATAGTTTAAGGGCTAGCTACCAGTGCTCTTTATTCACACACACACACACCCCACCCTCACCTGCATGCTCTGGGCTGCAGCAGCTGTTTTCTGTCTCTTCTGCTCTTCAAGCTGCTGCTGGAGCTGCTGCTGTAAAGACTGGATCTGATCTAGCTGGGACTTCTGCTGGGCCAGCTGCTCCCTCTGTAGAACAAGTTGTTTCTCACGTTCGTGCTGCTGCTGCTGAAGAACCTAAAACAGTGTTGGTGGGAATGGAAAAAGAAAGGAGGACACATGGGCAAAAACACACAGAGAGCGAGAGATGACATGAAAGAAGAGCATTGGGCATTAGAGAGGGTAGAGATGGAATGGGTTGAAGAAGAAGATAAGATGAAAAAAGCAAAGTAAAAACAGCACAAGAACAAGATGAGAAAAAAATAGAGAAACAGAGAAAAGAGCAACAGAGGGCCAAAGTTGTGAAATCTAGTTAAATTCATGATGATCAAACTTCTAAAGTGCAGTCTAAATCACAAGATTCCCACATGTGAATGTGACATGGAGTTATTCTTGTGCTGATGGATTAGTTTTGACAATGGTTCCAAGTTAGTCAAACTTGTATATATTGCAAAAATCAAGAATGGAGGTGCAACATAAATGAGGTCCAGCATGTACTGGTAATTGCTCTTACCAGTCATACAATGCTCTATAGAAAATAGTAAATGCATTTGCTTTACTGCTAAAATGACAGGCTGATGCAAGTAAGCAGTTAGAGGTTTTTGCTTGTACTGTAGATTATGAGATGCATTTTAAACATTCCACTTCTAGTTTATTCTCATTAAGGAAGACTTCCACACCTGTTTAACAGACTTAAGTTGAAAGATTTTCAACTGCTTGTTCTATTAAAAAAGAAGAAAATTGTCATGTTAGCCCTCGGGTTAACTGTGAAGACATCTTTACAGGCCAAGACTTCAGAAAGCAATATATTAAAATCTGCATTCATTATTGATTTAGAAAGTTTTGTAACATATTTGTATATATTTTGCTTATTTTTGTCATTGTATTAAAATGAGACCACTGAACTGAACATTAAAATCACTTTTTTCAGCTTAAAAATCAAACTACTAAATGAAACATGAGAGCTTTACATACAGGTAGTATTTTCCAAAACAGAGATAACAGACATGTTCATGCACACATCATGTACAATTTGAAGAAAAAAAAGACGCATAACATGCAAACCACAGAACTAATCCTTTGTAACGAAGACTAAATAAAAACATTTGAACCAAAAACACTATCTCTGCAGGGATATTTATTGTCTTTGCTGTGTCAGATTAACTAAAAAAATACTGGTTTATTTTAAAAATTCCTAAGAGACAATATACTGTATATATAATTTCATGTTTTTTTAATGTAAAACACTGAATAAAGACATTTTAAATGTGCTAAAAGAAAGCAAAATACACCACAAGTAACACCACCACAAGCTAAACCAAAACAAACCAATAATCGATGCAAAAGCAATAACCACACAAAATCAAACAACACACTAATTATTAAACTGCATTCCACCTCCTGCCTCTCCCTCTACCTGTTCCTTGATGGTTTGCAGCTCCTGTAACTCTCTCTGCACCAGGATCTGCTCTTTCTCCCTGTGCAACTTCAGCTCTAATCTTTCCCTTTCCAGTTCTTCTTGCAGGCGCAATTGTCGGAGTTTCTCCAGCTCCACACGGTCCCTTTCCATCTGTAGGAGCTGCTCTTGCTGGCGGTGCAGTCTGTCTGCCTCAGTTTCACCCTCTTTGTGTATGGCACCTGGTGGAGGGAAAGGAGGAAGACCACCTGGAATTGGTAAGCCAGCAGCAGGGGCAGGCAGGACTGCTGGAGGTTGGGTGTAAGCATGGGTTGGAGCAGGACCTGAAAGTGGGTAAGCAAGGGCAGGTTGTTGTGGCTGCTGAGCAGTTGTCATTTGTTTCTGTTGTTGTTGGCTGATCAGGTGTGCCTGGGACAGGTTTATTGGCTGCTGCTGTGGCTCAGCTGGTATGACAACTGTTCCTTGCACTGGGGTGGCTTCTGCTGATGAGGAGGTCAGTGTGGCACCTTTGCCAAGGTAAACTGGTTCATCCTGGGCTGCTGAGCTAGTTGTCATGGGAACAGCCACTAAGGCCCCTGTTGATGCCAAAGTTGTTGTGGGAGCAGCAGTTGTGTCAGTGGTTGATATTGTTTGGAGAAGGCCTGGTGAAGGATAACGGACAGGAGCTTGTCCAGATAAGGACATTCTGGGGCTCATTGGTAGCCTGCTAAGACTCGACAGGGGCACTGGTGTCATGTTGGCAGAGGGGTATGGCCTGTAGACTCCCCTTAGTAGTGGACGAAGAACAGAGGCAGGCTGGGTTGTGATTGGAAGTGTGGAAGCAATGGGGGTCTGAATAGTTGAGTAGATCATCCCATCTGAGGATCTAATGGCAGCAGGGTACATGGCTCTCAGACTTGCCTGCCTGGCATTAATAAGATTAGTCAGTGCTTGACTGTGAGAAATTGGTTTCCCATCTAGTCCAAAGAGAAGGTTTTGCCTAATGCCAAGACCAGCTGCAAGTCTGGAGGCAACAGGCCCAGTACCTCTGCCCAAACTGCCAAACTGCATCAAGTCTGGGTTGCTTCCATAGCGATCCATGGAATTGAGTGCTGCACACATCCGGCTAATCTCCCTTGCAGTTGTTGCACTGTACTGAGCCAAGTTAGCTTCCTGGAAGCTAGCAATGTCACGAGCAGAATAGCCATAATCTGAACTGATGTTAGACAAGGAATTGTATCTTCTGATAGGCAGTGTTTGGGCTGCAATATCTCCGCCATGCCGTAAATCTGTATAGGAACCATATTGCATCCCAATATATCCGCCATAACCCTGTTTCATAGCAGTTAGATCTATGGCAAGTTCTCCTGAAGCTTGGAGGTGTGGTTCCATTTTAGAATGGTAAGACTGCAACCCAGCATCAGCAAGGTTTGTATCAGACATTGAAGGCTGGAGCCTACCAGGAAAAGGTAATGTGTAGGCCTTACGCCCATCCATTGGATACTCGTGGTACCTTCCAGGTTGTCTTTCTTGGTCAGACTCATAGGTAAGAGGTGGGGCAGATGGAGGCCTAATGCCTTCTTTCTCAGGAGCACCAACACAAGTTCCACCAAATGGAAGTCGATAAACTACATCACAGCAAGCGGGTTGGTTGTCAGGCTTAATTTGTCCTCCTGTCAGATCCACAGCATCCTGTCCTTCTTCTACCTTGACAAGCTGAGTCACAGCCCTGGCTGGCTCTGGCCCTCCATCCATTTGTACAACCATACTATGTGGTGATTTACCGCCTGGCATCAAACCAGGAGGACTGGGCTTCCCTTTGAGCTCAATGGGACCAGTGCCATACAGCTCCGGGTTAATAACTGGTGATACAGCACTGACCACAGCTGAAGAAGCACTAGTTTGACTGACTAGCAAATCTTTTTTCGTTAAAGGTGAGATTGGGCCACTAAGGTTGTACCTGGCCAAAAGAGATGCCTGTTGCTGATGATGCTGCATCTGATGGTGCTGTTGTAACTGTTGTTCAAGGAGCTCTTGTTGTTTCTGCAACTTCTCTTGTTGTTTTTGCAGCTCTCTCTGTTGTATGCTGAGGTCTTCCAGTTTGGCATCAATTTTCGGTATTGATGGGTCAGCTGGAGGTGAAACTGGTGGTTTGTTCTGGGACAGACAAACTGCCGAACCCATGCCTTGTCCGAGATCCACTCGGTTTTGATGTGGATCACCATAAACAGTTGGCTGTTTTGGCTGGGTCATGAACATTGAAGCAGCTACGGTGACACTCACAGTGGTCGGTGTGGTGGTCTCCTGTGTGTTCAAGTTCATAATCAGTGGCTGTACAATCGTTGAATGTCTGCTACCCTCTGGTCCCCCGTGGTACTTCCTGCTTTCTGTGGCTAAGGAGGTGAGATCCATTCCTTGGTCAGTGATGATAACTGGTGCTGGTTTGGTTGCTGTTCTGAGGTCCACAACGCTTCCACCATGAATCATATGACCCTGTTCTACCCTTGAAGTCCCTGGGACTGTAGATATCCTACAGAGGGAGATATTATCCATTGAAACAGACCCTCTGGTGTATATGCTAGCTGTGGTGACCATACTTGTTCCTACATTTACCTTCTCCACTCTTTGTGTACGGTAAAAGCTCCGTGTAGGAGAGTGGTGGTAAGGTGGTGTGTCTGGAGGGCTGCCACATGGTGAATAAGTGTCAAATGTTGATTGACGGCTAAATCGGGTAGGAGAAGACAGAGGGGAAGTTGCAGTATTGACTGTCATTGGCCTAGCAGGGCTTGGAGGAGGGGAGTACGGGGCATCCTGAGAGGACTGCTGTCGATAGAGCCTAGGGGAAACTGATCGATGTGATGTTTGGGTTCCCTGAGCCATCACAGGTGAAGTAGGACCAGAGCCTGCTGAGTCCATTCGCAATGCTGAACTGAATGTCTGCGTAGAGAACTCTGCTGTAGCCCTTCTTGAAGGAGAACGAGTGGGACTCTGCGGTGGTGGTGGCGATGGTGAAAGAGGAGGACTGGTGCTTCTGTAATAAGTAGTATACTTGGGAGAACGTGGCTCAATAATTCTCTCAATAGAAGATGTTGCGCTTTCTCGCACTTGGATCCCCCTGGTTTCCCCTACCCTTCTGGTGATCACTTCTCTTTGACTATAGGCCTGGGTAATCTCTGCAATCTTGCTGCATACACTTGAAACTGTAGCTGAGGATGCTGATGTACTTCCTGTGTGTCTCCGACCTATATCAGACTGAGTAGATGTAACAGTGTGGCTTGAACCAGTCTGAGAAATAGTTACTGTATCTCTGGCATAAACACCATATGCTGCAATAGTGGTGGCAGCAACTGTTGGAGTTATTCCATTCTTTCCTGCTTGGGTTTTGAGCCTGTCTTTGTGTCCATCCTTTGCAGAATAGTGCTGGGTTACTCTGACATCAGGGATTCGTCCTCCAGTCTCAGCAAAGGACACAGGAGCTGAAATCTGGGTGGGGCTGGTCCCTGGAGTGAGCAGAGCATTGCTTTGCTCTAGTAGTTTAGCAAAGGCTGAGCCTGTATCTAAGAGCTGTTTATCTGGGTAGGAGCTCTCAATTTCAATCTCTACTTGCTCATCTGTGGCCTGCTGCATCTTGGTAATGTTCTGAGATGTTTGTCTGATCTCCTCATAAATATCAGTTTCTGTCTCTACTGCCTCATTGTCATATCCAGTCTGATCTTGCTCATATTCATACTCATCATCATAACTTTGCCCGTTTATGTCCTCCTCATAGTACTGTCCATGTCTTCCATGTTGCTGTTGTTGCTGCTGTAGTTTCTGTTGTTTCTGAAGCATCTCTGCCTTTCTCATCATCTCCTCATAAACCTCCTCAGCGCTCTTCAGAGGTTTAGAAGTTGAAGATGGTGCTGTGGTGGTGGTTGCAGTTGTTTTCTCTATTGGGGAATAGAGCGACATGAAGGTGGGCAAATTATACTCACTTCCTGACTTGTAAAGTTTGGACTCATACCCCTCAGCCTCCGAGTCCAGACTTTGAGGGGAATATTCAGAAGCAGAGGAACGATGAAGCTCTTCCATTTCTGCTGCTTGTCTTAGTTCTTCTGTTGGAGAAGCATCCTCGATTGGCGAGAGATTGCTAGGTGGTGTCTTGGACCTTTCTCTGCGCCTCTGAGCCCTCAGCTCTTCTTTATCTCTCTTGGTCTTTCGTGCTGTACTTCTGATTCTCTGTTGCTCCACTTCTCTCATCTTTTCCTGTTCTCTTAGAAGTTCCTCTTCCTCTCTCAGTTCATCCTCTTCTGACGAATCTTCAATGGTTGGAAGTAGAGGGCCGTGAGAGCGATGGCGTGCTTTCCTCTGCTGCTTAGCCTCTTCCAGTCTTTGCCTCCTGCTGGGGCTACTGTCACTATCTTCCTCCATTGATGAGATGGAAGTAGGAGACTGTCCTGAACCATATGAGGATGAAGTGGGTGGCAAAGTAGAGGAGTAGTCACCACGAGAACGCTCCTCAGGAGATCCTGTCAAGCTCTCCATCTCTAGCTCTGGTTCCCGATCAAGACTCAAGTCATTTTCACTGCTCAGCTCAATGTCTCGACTGTAGCTATTGGTGTTATTGAGTTCAATGGTTTTGAAGCGCCTCAGTCCACCTTGCGATGCCATCACATCTTCCTCACCCTCTTCTACTGAGCCTTTATAAACATCAGTAGAGCTCTTGGTTTCCTCCTCAAAACTGCTGGAGTGGTGCTGAAGGCGTCTCTTTTCTTTCCCTGAGTCAGAGATAATGTGCTTATGGTGGCTTTTCTTGGGCTTTTGGTAGCCATATCCTTCGTCTTCCTCATCTTCATCTTCCTCCATCTCTTCTTCTTCCTCCTCATTGTCTTCATCAGCACTCATCTCCATTATTTGTCTCCTCATGAACTCTTCATCAGTCATCTCTGTGGGTTCAGCTTCCTTTTCTTTCTTTTTCTTCTCCTTCTTTTCCTCTTTTCCTTCCTTTCGCTTACCCTCCCAGTCAACCCCATCTTCTTCTTCCTCCAGTATATCCTCTAGCTCCTCATCAGAGTCATAAGCATCTGGAGGGATTGACAGGGAACGTGGGCGCTGCTTCCCTCTGTCATCCAAATCTCTGTCTCTGTGCTTCCTTCCCCTTCTGTCTGCCTTCTCTTCAGAGAAGCTCTTCTCTAGTAATGGCCTCATGGAGCTTTCCAGCTTGGTGATTTCAGAGGGGCTTGGTGGGGAGCCCCGCCCACTGATTCCCCTCTCACTCAGCTTCATCTCTTCTTCTTGGATTAGACCTGTGATTTCACTGTGGGAGCTGGAGATGCCATCAGAGGAGTAGCCAGTGTCACTGAGACTCTGAGGACTGCGTGATAAGTCATGGGTGCTGTTGTTTTTTGTATCCTAAAGAGAGAAGAAAAAGAAAGAACAATGGATTAGACTTGGGGGAGCTATGGTTTTTAGTTTAAGTCAAAATTTGTGTTCAATTTGAGAATGCGCTGAAAGTGGTTAAGAATATCAGTCTGCATACAATTTAAGCCTACTTAAAAAAAACTTCTATTTTAGATATAAAATGAAAAGTTTGTACTTTATTATTATTTTAGTATTATAAGAATAAATATGTATTCAATTAATAAGAAATCTAAAAGTGGGATTTCTCAATATGAAATTTGTGAGATGATTCTGATAGTATGTTTACAGTTTATATAAACAGTATCATTATGGTGCTTGAACATGTCTACTAAAACTGCAGTTTCACAGTCTTGTAAATATCAGTAAAGGCAACAAAAGAAATTTTGTTAAAACTGATTTGAATCTGATGTGATTGAGCTAAATGCTAAAATTCCCTTAAAGAAAATATATCTTATTTTAAAATGGTTTTAAATTCATGGGCTGAATGCTTTAGTTGAAATCAGTTTAAAAGAGATTTATTTTCATTAGAAGTCACTACATGTCATTCATGTCTTACAAGTTAAAGAGATTTAATATAAGAAAACATAAGAAAGAAGGTTTGAAATTTGTCTCCAGCTCCATAATGCAGGTAAGAATTCCTTAGAATCAGAATATTTTATTAATCTCTGGTGGGAAATTGTTTCTCAATTAAAATATAAATGAGAAAGAAAGACAATATAAACTTTCTCTATAAAAAAAAGTAAAAACAAATATTCACAAGTTAAACAATTCCATGTAAAACATAAATGAGATATTACAGGTGTTGTAAAGTTTGATGGCCACAGATGAAATTGGATCACAGTGAACAGTTAATGGTTAACATGTAGTTAGTTAAAGCAGTCTTTATATAGTTACAGTTGTTAACATTTATATTAAACATAGAGGTTCATGCTTCCCAATTCCAAATCTGAAAAAAATTAATTAGACTGAGGTTCACTAACAACTAACACGTCTTTTATTACAAATTAAATCCCAAATATAAACAATGTAATTACAATTTAATTTATATGTAAATATTTAATAGAGATTGAAAATTGTGTCACTTAATTTTATTTTAAATCTTTGAATCTGATCTGATTTATTAATTTGTCTCAAGACAAATAGCATTATTATGCAGTAATCTCAACGTGACTTATAGTTGATAGGTATGTTGAGCCATTGATGGAAAGAGGTTAGTCAAACTCTATTTTTCAAGGTGATTTGTTTTTCCCTTTTGATAATGAGCTCAAAGTAAGCTTGTAAAGTTAAGTTGACTTTAACATCCAAATAACTGAAAACTCATTCATCAATGGCTCTTGATATCAATAATTATAATCTCAAAGGGACTAACCTGATAAATGATTGGGGAGATGGAGGAAAGGATGGAAAATTGATTAAAAAAAGTAGTAAAATCTTCTCTAGAAAACCTCTTAAGGTGGTTATATTACTTCCAATACTGTACTTTGAGCTCTCTGTAATTTAATTACTTAGCAGCTCCTCAGATGATGAAGTCCAGCACTCCCTTTAAAAACCACAATCACGTTATCTAAGGGCTCAGAGGTTTTACAAATTCATGGCATGCCAATCTTGGAACAGCAAGAAAAGGTTGTTCTCCCCGCTGTCTTTGTTTTTCAGTCTCTGTCTCTCCCCAAGGTAATCCAATGCCTTGCTGCCACTTGCAGCCTCAGCATACTGTGAGAAGGGAATCAATGACATACTTTCCAAACCAACAATGATGTCCAGCACTTGAAGAAAATTTAACTGTCTTAACTTACAATTGTAAATATTACTACATCGCTGTGACAGTTATTTAGCCATGTAAATGAACCATATCTTCAAACAGTGTGATTATCGTATCAACATTGAAGCAGTAAAAAACAGTGTGGGCTATGAGCACCAGTCTGAATAGAAATATAGTATAGAGGGACATTTTGTACAAGAACTGCAAGCAGTAAATGGGCTTCAGCACAAAAGCCAAGAATCATATTACCTTCACTGAGGAAGCAATGAAACTGAAAAATATGGCAAAATCATTTTCACTACTAACATTTTTGTTATAATGACAAGAACAGGTATCCCATCCTACTATAAATAATTGCACAATCAAACTTGATGCATCTCAGGTGTCGCTGCACTAATGAAATTTTTCATTTCAGAAATAATTAAACATGACTTCAAATAAAATATGCATAAGAAAGAGCTCACAGTGAAGCAGAAGCATTTTGACTCTCATTTTGAATAAAGATGAAAACAACCATAGAATATGTGTGTGTGCGTGTGTGTGTGTGCGTGTGTGTGTGTGTGCGTGTGTGTGTGTGTGTCTGTCAGAGTCTGAGTTAAAATTGAGCTTTAAGTTTTTAATAACAAGAAACATGCAGGAAAAGATCTGAAAAAAAATAATGCGAGTTTCATTCTAAAGCATAAATTTACTGTTTTTGTTTGCTAGGAAAAAACGAGTCCAGCAGGAACTCTCTAAAAAATATCTCCTTTCTCTAAATAAACATTTAACTTTAATTTGGTGTTATATTATTCACATGTTGGGAAAATGACTCACACATCGGTTCAAATGAACCTTAACAAGGTTTTCTATGTAAGCAAATATTACAAATATGTAATAAAAGCTAGAATCAGTGTAGCACAGATTGCCTTAGGAGAACACTATAATTCACTTTTGTAGTTTTTAGGTCTGAGACAGTAAACACCTTCCCAAATCAGTCTGTGGCATAACACACACACACACACACACACACACACACACACACACACACACACACACACGCACGCACGCACGCACACAGTTTGTATCCAGAAGTGCTGAGTAATCCTAAATCTGACCATTGTCCCATGGTCATGAATATAGAGAATCGGTTTAAATAAATTAATAGCTATTTAGCTGCATTCATTAAAAATAACCAAGAAATAATGCAACAAGCATGGACGCATGAATGTGAGTGACACAGCTGTACAAGATGCTGTGTGTCATCTACTGTACTATAAATCAACATAATCTCTATACTAATGTGAAAAACATTTGAATAACAACTGAACTCTGAAGAAAGGAATAGCTTGATAACCACCACAGTGGCCCGGAAGTCCAGGAATTCTGTACTACTACTCTCCAGGTCTGAACAAGAGCAGGAGTTTGATGAATAAAAATGTATAAATGTGAAGCAGGGCCACAGCACGAAAGTCTCAGCAAGCCGTTTTTAAATTACTGAATACAATGTAAATGTAGTTTTATGTTTATAGTGTCAATTCACTGCCAACAGTAGCTTCATGGCACAAACTGTTGTCTCTCAATTTTGACTAGGGTAACTACCATATATGGTATTTTTCTACATTTGCATAGTTCAGGACTGTGACCATTTCACATTTGAATGTGATATTGTCCACATTCAAAAAATAATGTGAACCATGACTGGATCGCCATGTATACTGAGATTTCTGGCCTTTATGTTGCACCGTGGTTGTCCTCTTACTACACTCTCTCTGTTTTATTTTTTGCTTGGTACACAGTTCAAGAACTGGAAAATTGCTCTAGTGTTTGTATTCACTTTTGGTCATTTTTACTTATTTTAACATACAGAATTCAGACTTACATCATAGTGCCTGGACTTCTTAATTTCCTTGATCGGTGTGATCTGCTCTCCTTTCATCTGGGAGGGCTTGGTCTCTTTGGCAGTTTGGGTCTCGGGGTCAGTCTTGGGCTTCTCCTCTGTTGGTTTCAGGTGTTTCTCTGTCTCTGCGGTTGTTACTGGAGTCATCGATGGTGCTGTGGTCTTGGTTTCAGTTGGTTGTTTGGCAGCTGTGGGCGCAAACAGCCCACTACCGGCACTTCCGACCTGTGGCTTCTGGGTCTGCATCTGTGGCTGGCCTGGTTTGGACCCCTGTTGGGTGGTAGGTTTGTGGAGAGGACTTTGCTGAGTGGATGGTGTCTGGTGTCGGGGTGAACCCATGGGTTGGTGCTTGGGAGACGGATGAGGAATGGGAAGCGGAGGCTCATCAAGACCCTCTCCAGACATCAGCCGCTGGGTCTGGCAGTTGAGACATAACCACTCTTTTTTCTGAAACAGAGAGAAGACAAAAGCACAACAATATAAGTTTGTGTTTGGGCTGGTTCTCTGTGCGTAAATGTAACACAACTTGACCTACTCCAGATCTCATTCAATTTATTCGGATTAATTAAGATGACAAATTCATACACTGATTAATATTCTTAACATTCAACTTAGCATTCATGTGTCTCCACAGCAACAACTGCACATACACACACGCGTGTGTACTCATGTACTGTGTACACTCTGGAAATCTTACATCCAGGCAGAGCTCTCTGAACTGTAGCAGGCTCAGCTGAGCTGAGGCGTGTTTCTAAAAGACCAAGTCGCTCTAACAGCTACTTTTTCATCAGATCAGCTCTACTCACACAATTCAAACACTGTGGGACCGAGTGACAAAAATTAAGACTATGGTGCACTAAGTGTACTTAGTCTAACTTTTAATTTGGTCTTGTTTATTCTTACTGTGCCTAACTAAACTTGGCACGAAAAGTAAGGAAAATTATGTTTGGTTGATTATTTCTTTGTTGTAACAATGTTTCTCATATCGGGGCGTCGGGGTGGCTCAGCGGTTGAGCAAGGCGACCACATATGCCGCGTGGCGGTGCAGATGGCACTGGCTCAAATCCCGACCTACAGTAGCTGCCATTCACTGCGTGTCTTCCCCATCTCTCCTCCCACTTTTCTGTCTCTCTCCACTGCAAAACACTACCTAATGCAAAAGGCCAAAAAACACTGTTTCTTACATCGTTGGAAATCCTGTTTATTTCCCCTGAAAGACTGCCACATTTGGAAACAGTTAGTGAATACAGAACTGAGTTATCATCTTTCAAGCTGATATGGCAAAGAGGTATTTAGAAATTTGCTTACAGCAACAGTTGTTCATTTTTCACCTAGTAAATATTATTCTGTTTTTGTATCCTCCTTAAAAAAAACCCTCACATAGAATAACATGTTCGGTTTTCTCCGGCAAATCCTAAAGAAATACCATAAATACGGATTTTTTTCAGATTTCTGAAAGGTCTGTGGGGAGTAAATGGCCTTAGATGTTACAGGAAATGCTTAAAACATTAAATAGATACATTGGTTCTTATATAGCACGTTTGGATTGGAGGTTCTTCCCCTTCTCATCTCTGTGTCTACCAGCTCATAAGGGTATTATCCGGCTCTTTAGCTGCTAAGTAAAATGTATTTATATAGCAGCTTTCACACATAAATATCTGTGTAAAAAAAGTGCTTCCCAATAAACTACAAGAAACAAAAGTTATTTAAAAGAAGTGGTGGTAAGTGGTGTAGCCTATTGCTACACGCTCTAATCTGTCAACTAGCTTGTTAATGGTTCTAGAGCTTCTAGGTGAAATATGCAGACTTCTGTGCCCAAAAATGAAGTGAGAGTGACTCAAAACAATAAAATAGGTGTCTACACAATAAATAAATTAGGTGTAACACATTATAAAGTGTTGTGAAGCTTTGGGCAGCTGCCCATTTTTGTCCAAAGCTAACACTTACTATGCTATAATAGAGTGTAGCAGCACAGAAATACTACAGGAGTCATTTTTGAAGTATAAAATTAAGAAGAGGGTTACATTTACATATATATTTAGAGCTGTACTTCAACATAATACTATAAATGAGAATGATCTTTGCATCTTAGTTATGCATTATGTTTTATTTTTTACTATCTCGCCAGTATCTTCTCACCACCCACCAACTCTACCAGCACCTCCTGTTTATTCTCTGCCACTGTGTCTGTTTCTGTCCAGGACAGCTAATGGAGTTTGGGGCTGAAGAGCAGTTGTATTGCTCATGTAATGAATAACTGACAGAAGCAGCCATCCCTCTTCAACAATTATCTACCATCTCTATTTTTTTCCACCTGCTAATCAAGTCCTTTCTCTTTCTCTCTACACTAAGCTCACCAAACCGCTTCCTACAATAACTCCTTTCTCTTGCTCATTCTGCCTTTAATAGCTCTCCCATGCTCTCCTCTATTTGCTCGGTCCCTTGTCTTTCTCTGAATCCTTCTGGGAGTTTATCTGTGATTAGATGTCACACAAAGGACTCCATCTCCCTCAGAATCCACAGTGACTGTGCTGTTTTGGGCTCAGCAGTGAACACTATAATTGGCACAGAATTCACAGCAACGATAATATTGCTATCATAATAATAATAATATAAGCTATCAAAGTCCAAACTGATTTTTTTTCTCCTCAAACCCAGCTGATCCAACAGTTTCAAAAATGTTAGCCTCTCTGAACTTTCCTCTCCTGTAAAAATAGAACTCGAGATATAATTACAATAGACACTTCGAAAGAAGAAAACAGTAGAAAAAGAAGAAGCTGAAGATCTGAGTGTTTTTAAAAAAAAAAATTGCTTATCATTTGCCACTAGTTGTCAAGTTTTCTCCTGTAATGTGAATAACACAGTAAAACCTACATTTCTAAATTTACTTTGAGATGACTGAATAATGTAGCTTAGGATAAGTGAAATATTGATATTGGTATTAACTAAGTTAGAGCAGTCATTCAAAAATGAGGGGAAAAAGATACACGTGTATGGAAGGTGATGAGTGGTTGACATGAAGCCTTCCTAAATGGTTTAATCGAGCACTCAGAACTGACTTTGCTTCTCTTTTTTCAGCACACACACATTGATTTGAATATCTTGTTCCCACCGACATGACTTCTGCATAAAAAAGACCAGATTTTCAGAAGATGGAGAAGCTTTTTTACAATTAGGGACTTAAAGCATTATAGACAGAAAATATTTAGAGTTGCTGAGACCAGACTGTCTCTGGCATATCTTAAACGTCTTCAGCAATTACAGCTGAACAAAGTAACTGATGAGGAATTATCTGCTGATTGGCTGCCTCAGTACTAATTGTAACTGAAAGAAATTTATATCTCAGTGATTATACAGTAGATGTATCACTGTAAAATCTTTAAGCTCAACATAAATGAAGCTTAATTGTAGCTCATGTTTGAATGCCCAAACAATACATTCTGAATATAGTGCAGGAAGTGAATGTAAGCCGATGTAATGTCCCCTGACATGATGGAAACACTGTCTGTGTGTGTGTGTGTGTGTGTACATCCCCTGAAGCACTGTATTGTACTGTAGGTTCTGAAACCATTGAATCGTTTTTCAACCCTAAAGTGAACTCATTCCCTCCTTTTCCCAGAGAGAGTACATTCAAGATGACATTACAGGAAAGTAAGTGTACACGTGTGTGTGTATGTGTGTGTGTGTGTGTGTGTGTGTGTGTGGGTGTATGCATGTGTGCATTTTCCCACAGACTACCCCAGCGTTGCCCACTTAACCTGCATAGCACAAACGATCTGGCCTTTTCTGCTCCTGTCAATAATGCTCACTAAAATGCTCCATCAGTGCTAATTCATGCCTCAGAGCACTGCTGTTTTCTTTTCATCTGCTGTTGTCATTCTGCAGCACGCTACAGTCTCCGAATCTTGCTTGGTCTCTTTCTTTCTGTGTGTCTGTCCTCTCGGAGTCTTTTCAGCATTGCTGGGTTTGTTTTTTGTCCCCTCATCATCGCCTCTCATCATTTATTTATTTATTTATGTTTTGTCTTGTCTACCTTTCCGCTCTTTTCCAGTCCATTTCCTGCTTTTTTTTCAGTTCCTCCATCTGTTTCAGCACTTAATAATAGGGAAAGAAATGGACTTGCCTTTTAGTCATGCACACCTGTCACAGGCAGTAGCTCCCCTGCCACTGGGTTTGATTCATGAAAAATCTGTAGCAATAACTCACTATTGTTTTTACTGTCTTATCCAAATGGAGGACTAACACCCACACCCTTGTCATGGAGACTAACAATAGTGTGCAAAACTCATGGGCCACCTTTCATGTCTTTATGTTGTGCTAAGAAAATTGGAAACAGGTGCAGCAATTTATTGAAATATGTAAAAACATTGTATGGAAGGCAAAAGCACAGTTTGTACAACTCTAACAAGCTTGAAAGTCAGTATTTAGTGTGACCACCTTTATTCTTCAGCACAGCCTGAACTCTCTCAGGAAGCTTTCGTGTCATTTCTTTAAGTAGTCTTCAGGAATAGTTCTCCAGGCTTCTTGAAGGACTCTCAAAGCTCTTCTTTGGATGTCGGCTGCCTTTTGTTGTGTTCCCTGTCAGGATGACCCCACACTGCTTCAGTAATGCTGAAATGTCATAAATGGATTCATCTCACTTTGAAACCTGTTGCCACTAATTTTCAATCCAGTTCTTATTTCCTTTCAATGAGAATGGCGTCCTGACAACCACCTTTCCACTGAGACCATTTCTGATGAAGCTTTGCTGAACAATAGATGGATCAACTGAAGGGCCGGGTCAGGTCTTTGTTGGATTTTTAAAGACTGTTTCTTAAGGACATGACTTTCAGGTGCTGTTCATCTGCTGTAAATAGTTTTTAGGCCTGCCACACCCTTTGCAGGTGCTGGCTTTGATAACTTTGTTATCTTTGGCATTTGGGAACAAATTATGTGTTCTTGCAAGCGGCTGCTAGTGACAAAGTGCCTAAAGATACTATTTAAATTGGTTGTTTGCTATGTTTTCTGTTTTGCATGGACACTGGTTCACCCCTTGAGTTAGTTGCTTTTTTAAATGCTTAAACAAGCCATAGGTCAGTGTTAAGTGGCTTAAAAACCAAAATAAGAGTCCTCTGAAAATGGTAAAAATGCAAAAGAAGAAATGACAAGACAGTCTGACTCTTTGGAAGCAAAATATAAAGAAATGAGGGGTGGCTCAAGATTTTTGCACAGCACTGTGTTCATCTCTGACCCTGACCAAAGCTGCATCATCTGTAGAGCAAGTTTGTATCTTATTTTCTTTTCTATCCTCTGTCTTTTCTGCATCTCCTTTCTTCACCACATAATACTGCTACTACTATATGCCTGTATAGATCCTTAAAAAACATGACTGAATCAACTTACATGAGGCCAGTCTTTCCATTAATAACCATACTTTGTATGCATTGTTACTTGTAAACTAATAATTCACAAAAAAAGTGGCCATCTTTTTTACTTCTTTACTACAAAATATGACTGAAGGCATTTGATAAACTGAGATCTTACTGGTCAGGGACCTCAGTTGGTACAGATAATGTAACACAGATGTCAAAAAACTTTATCTCTACTAAGTGTCATTAGTTCATTGTTACAAAGAAACAACTTATTTCAGAGGCACTAATGTCAGTTTCTGAGTCATTCTTTCTGAGTCATTCTCATGATTTTCTATTTCCTCTTTTACTTTTCACACATTTGCACCTGAAGTGTCTATCTTTTCTCTTTACATCGCACACTCATTACACTTCTATCTTCACCTCCCTCTCAGCTCTTTTACCCTCCCTCGCTTCTCTCTGCCTGTCACCCTCTGTCTCTTTTTCTCTCCCTCCAACAGAGCAAGGGCTATTTTTACCCAGAATGCCATTGTTCTGCTCGAGCGCACACTTCCTTAGCACAGGCTGCCGCTTTAGGCTGCACTCTACTGCAGCACACATACACTCATACTCACAGAAGCACAGACACACACGTGTAGACACGCAGCTCACATCAATGCAAAATGGAGGAGGCCCATGTAGCTGAAGGCTTACCAGAAAGAGAGCGGGATGACAAGCAGAAGGAGGACAAAAAGGAAAAGAAGAGACGAAGAGAGTAGATGCTCGTGGGGGTAGTGTATATGTGCACATATACAGTAATTCAGCCCAGCTTTTAGTAATGTGGCTCCCTGCTGAGTCTCATGCAACTGGCTTCAGTTTGTGGCAGAGGAGCACAACAATGCATTCATGGGCATTGGAAAAACACAGAAAGATGAAAACCCCCTGCAAAAAAAATCCTGATTTAAGAAAAAGAAAGCCATCAGAAAGAAAAAGGTTAAGGAGATAAATTTAAACTAAAAAACGCATTCACAATGATGGTGGTCACAATGATATACTGTAGAGAAAGTGTCCAATTTCAGAGCAAAAACAACAAAGAAAAAGCTATTTTGCAAAGTTGTCATCACACCACAGATGCTCCTACTGCTTTCTATGTATTATGACCTCATAGTTCTGGACAGTTAGCTGACACCAGAACCATGGCTGGCCCTCCAGTCAGATTATGTATTCCATATTCATCACGATATTTGAAATATCACCTTTCACCTATCACCTATCACGAAGCTACGTGCCCTCCTCCTCCTCCTCACGATCATCATCTTGACATACAGTTTAATAAGAGACATTCCTGAAGCAATACAGGTTAACCTCAGGTCAGACACTCAACTGTGCAGTGCAGACAGGTTATGATTGATAGCTGATTGGACCTTTCAGTTCACTTTAAAAGTGGCCACAGTCCCTGCCGAGCTGTGTATTTCTTTTTGAAACGTAGCAGTTTTCTGAGCACACCTGAAATATTGCTTACTGAATTACGTTATCCCCACGAATCAAGCACAACTTATCAACACTGCATTTGCTTTGAACATGTCACAAGTCATGACCTCGGTTTTCTGACCTAATTATTTCGCGACAAAAGTCTTGAATCCCAAAGAGACCTTGTGATCATTTTTAGGCAGGTTTCACTACTAAGTGAACAGGTTGCATCACTTCTGTCATCGTGTGTGAGCAGACTCACTTTTATATGGCAACACAAAGCAGATTTCACAGGAACCTTCCCACATAAACATTTTTCCTGCTATTTTCAGAATAACTTTCTATTGTTCTCTGCCTCTATTCTAATTCCTCCCTCTGGAGAGCCATCTCTTCCTCAGTTTTACTTCCTCTCCGAATTTCTTGCTCTTTTCTTGCTACGCTGGCTTCTTTATTTCTCCCCACCTCATCTTTCTCTCCCGTCTGCTGTCCATCATTAATATTTCATGTGCACAAGTACACACACACACACAAAAGGATGCAAGAAAGGGGAATGTGATTGAGAACAACATACTGAGGAATAAACAAATAGCCAGAAAGAGCAAAAAAATTGTAACAAACATTAATATTAGACATGCCCAAATCCTGTTCATGTATTAAACTTAAATTTTCATTATTTCTTCTGCATTACCTTTTAAAAGGAACTATTTTATTTATCTGTTTTGTAGATTTTAAAATACAATGTGTTTTTAAACACCACATCAGTGACCATTTATCCTCTTGTGGCTCCTTGATAAATTTCCTGATTTCTCAAGACTCATACATGGATTATTTTGCATAATTGTGCAAAATAGCTTGCTCTTTTCATTTCGATTTTTTTTTGTCGAGCCAACAAACTGCAGTGAATTGAAGTGAAGCATATGAAGCCTTTTATACTGATCTAATAATAATAATAATTAAAAATAAATCCTTGATTAAACACAAATGTCAGCACGTGCAGTCTGTTTATTTATTGGCATTTGCATATATCCTGTACACCGTACTCTCGATCCTCCTGTGAAGTGAAACATGTACTACACACCAGTCAAATGTTTAGTTTTTGTAATGCACTGCTGCATTGGAGCGGAGGAGAAGAGGCAATAAAAGGAGGAGAGGAGGCAGAAGAACAGGGGACAAAGAGCAGGAGAACACAAAAAAGAGAAATTAAGCTTGAGGAGGAGGGAATGAGGGATATGAATTAAAGGTTGGGGATGAAAAGGAGGAGGAGAAGGAAACAAAACTAAATTAGGCAAGGGAAGGGGGTATCGAGGGGGTGGAGGAAAAGCTCTCAGGGAGGACAGATAGGTGGAGGGTGAATCATAGGTGCTTTTCTGGCTGCATAAACCAAACAGGTCTGATTTTCACTTCATGTGTATTTGAAAAATCTTCTCATTTTATCATCACAATGAAGCCTCGTTAATTATGTAACTCCATCTTATGAGAGGTGATGGAGTGAGTGCACAAGGCTGTATATGCGTGTCTTTGTGTTCATGTGTATACACATTGTGTTGTCATCTCTTTCACTGCCTGCCTATTTTCTGTCTCTGGACAGCTACTCTTAACAGAGCCGGTAAAAACTGAGACGAGGCCAATCTGCCCACTTTGTTCCTCTGCCGGTGCAGCATTTACCAGGATCTAATTTACATATGTTGTCAATTTATAGCTGCCATGATGATGATTGTGATGTTACCTAAAGCTAAGGCTGTAACCCCTGTAAACGGATTTCAGACTAACCCTTCAGATAAAAAGGCGCTTCTCGTTAGCATCTCTCTTTGAACTGCCTGGTAGCTGAAATGTGCTATAGAAATAAATTTTTATTTACTTACTTACTTACTTACTTACGTGCTTACTACTTACTACTTACTCTTTTTCAGATTAGTGAGAAGTTCTTCAAGTTCTATGATATACCTAAATTAGCTTCACCACATACAGACATAAGGATAAAGTTGAGAAATCATTTTCTTAGCAGAACGTCCTGTTTAATGAAAGGGATTTTGTCATGTTGATACCTGGAAAAGCACATGAGTAAGTTATTAATTAATGCTGAGTTCTGTCTGACCTGGTAACACCAGACAGCTAAAACTATTGATATAAAATTATGGCTGTCTGAAGACTTTAGTTACAGTTGACAGTCTGGTGAGTTCTTTGTATTGGTTTTGTTTGTTTTGCATCCTTCTGTAGTTCTTTATCTTTTTACTGACCTTTGTGACTTTTCTGCAAGAAACATTACAGCTCATAGAAAGGAACACAACCACTCATCCCTTGGGCAACTGGAAGCCCCAAGCACTATGCAGCTCCAGTATATTGGATAGAGGTTAAGTATCATTCTCTGCAACATTTTGACCTTGTGCTTGTGAAGTTCCTGTCTGGATTCACTCAGACAAGCCAGTCATTTGAACTAGTAACCTGACTGTGACAAGCAGGCTTAGAAATGGAAGACTTTGTGGTTGGCAGATGGACACAGACCAAAGGCGTGCAATGATGTGTTTAGAGTCTGACCCACAAATGTGTCACGAGAGCTATTTTAAACAGACTCACTGTCTCATTGGGACCGCCTGACACACAAACATACACACAAATAAACACCAGAAGCAAAAAGGAAAATTGTACAGTCTGTGCAGCGTGTGTGTTTCCCTGCATGAGTTTGTGTACTGTATGTGTGTGGGTGTGTGTGTGTGTGTGTGTGTGTGTGCGTGCGTGCGTGTGTGTGTGTGTGCGCATGTGCGTGCGTGCGTGTGTGTGTGTGCGTGTGCGTGTGTGTGTGTGCGTGTGAATACAGGCTAAAGGGACTAGAGGATTTTTACTCCTGCAGTAATAGGATGGCAGAAGGCCAAGAACAAGGCAGCACAGAGCTACTGTGGTTCTGGCTATCACAGCTCTGGGTCAACAGGGAACATGAAGACAGATAAGTCAACTAACTCCAGTAATAGTTTTATCAAAACTGTTTGTGTTCTGGGGACAAGTAAGCTCCTTTAAAACTTCTTTAACTTGGGATACATACTGTTTTCTCTGTACAAATTAAAGATTAAAGTTCAACTTACAATTGTTTTCTATAATATTATTACATATATAACTACATTGTGAAATAGTATAAATCCAAATCCTGTCAGAATGACTTTAATTTTACACTTGAGTGAGTTTAGGAACCTGGTTTCTGTGGTCCTGACTCCTTGTAGAGCTCTGATATGACCTCAGAGATCTACAAGTCCTATTTTTCTTGTTTTTATCCTTGGGGCTACAACCCAAGTTACCTCTTGGGAAAACAAAGTGAACTAAGACAACTTTTTTTTTTTTGCCCCGCTGTTTGTACAGAGATTTGAACCTCATCATCAGTGGTAGGAGGCTGCTGGGTATTATTAGGATGGAATTGATCTAGCCTTGGTTTTAGTGTTAGAAAGACTGCAGGCTTTGAAGTGCTGAAGTGTGTACTTTGAAGTGCAGAAGGCAGTCCTCAATTGGACAGGAGTATTATGGGTAGGGGAGATTGCTGGCTCATCCCGCAGGGTGAAGAAAAAGACACAATCAGACAGATGCTAGAGAGAGAGGTGGAGAGAGAAAAATCTTGAGGAAAACTTAGCAGAGGGCTTAGAGCAAGGAGAGGAGAGCAGAAGAGAAGAGAGGAGAAGGAATGTCTTCCACTATGAGAGCAGTGAGTGAGGCTGAGAGGGGAGGGAATAGGAGGGTTAGAAATGGAAAGTAAGTGGAGGCGGGGGGTGGGCATGAAGACGAGGGAGTGTTGCAGGAAGAGAAAAAAAACAGACAACAAAAAGAGAGAGAATGATCGAAAACAACTAAATGAGAGTTTGCTCAGGGTAAAGAAAAAAAAACAAGAGTATCTTTCAGCTCCGGTTTCCTCTCATTTGTTCCATGACTCAGTATATAGGAAATACAAACCCAGCAGCGACATGCAGCATGAAACTGAATTTAGCGTGTAATAGAACAACATACGATATCCCGCAACTATTTTGTAGTGCAGAGAGGGAACTGCAGTTTAATTTGAAAGCATAGAATATCACAACACAATAAACACACCATTTACAGGCATGTAAATGAGCCGCCACAAACACTATTGTTTAGTACAGTTGCTCAAGTTAATGTAGGTGAAGCCTAGCACACAGTTATATATACAGTAGTCGCCTGTGTTGGCCAACACTTGCCAGTCAAAATGACCAAAATGGTAAACTTTAGCCTGGAACAAAATGTAAATGGGCAAATTATAAAAAATGAACGTTACCATCCGTGCAATCACTACAAAGTGGGGAAATTATTCCACTAAGAAGTGAGGAATTTAGGCCATAAACGTGGTTATTTCTGCTGTAAAGTTTGGGATTAACTGTAATTGATTTGTTTTTGGAGCCAGCTTCATGTGGCAATTCAAAGAACTGCAATTTCTGGCACTTCCAAAATAACTTCATTTTTCAACCTCCAAGTGTTGCTGCTATATATAGTCTGAGGCATTCACTTCAAGAAGAGAACAGGGATAGGGAGCAGGCTGCAGAGATCTGATAAGCTAATATCTGTCCCTTGTGGATATAGCGTTTTTGTTTTGTTTTCATTTTTAGACCCAGTAGTCTTCTGCATAAACACACACTCAAGTGACATCACTTGAAGCAATTTTGGACTTTGCACAGCTGTCTCTGCTTTATACATCTTTTCTCACATACGTAGTCATAATCCTTGTAAGAGCTGCACTTTTCTTCATATAAAAGTTTTGGTTGCTTTTGAAGAATACTTCAAGCACATCACTGCCCATCAAATTCTTGCAGAAAGAAAAATGGAAAAAAAAATCACAGTGGCACAAGGAAGGCAGAGGGAGTAATGCGCAAAACCCGACTAAAAGGGGGGGGGGGGGGGGGGAAAAAAGGGGGAGGGGG
>VUQJ01019891.1:22839-37590 GCA_015108635.1 Andinoacara biseriatus | reverse complement strand
TCTAACGATGAAGCATTGGGGACATTTATGATATCAGCTTATAAACATCTGGATATCAGATGAAATACTTAAAAGCAACTTTCAGATTTCAAGACAGCAAAAGCTGACAGGGATGGTGGATTGAATCTTGTAACATATATGAAAAGCAGCTTGAGATTGTTAATATTATTAATTGAGGAATTATTTATGAAAGAATTATATTAGAAATTTACAATAATATCTTTCCCCTCACATTCAATCAAGAAGAGAAAGTGCAGATACAACAGCATATTTCTTCTATTGTCCATTCAGCTACACCAGTAGCACAGGTGCAAGGATCGAGAGGGACATAAAATGAGTCTTGGATTCCCAGCTGGCACATGAACACAATGCAATCCCCTGGTATTGTGATACTCTACCCTAATTTTACAGAACTACATAAGTTTCGGTAGAAGGAACTATTATATTACTCTGTTCAGCCTGTCACATGTTCTGGAGCTTGTGGAAAGTCACTCTGTTTCTGAGCAACTGGGAGTTCAGGTGAATGTCATCTCAAGAGTTACTGTTCATGAGTCCTGCTGCCTTCGGCACCCCCATATTTAATGATCATCATTGTCTTCTTGTCAAGTATGTGCACATGCAACCTTAAATTCCTATTGATACAACTAGAGTTGAATAAGCAGAATTAAAGCTAACATAAGTAAATAAAACCAGATCAAATTACTTTTGAAAAGCAGGTCTGAGATAAAAGGCTTCTTTACAGGCCAAAAAGAGTCGAGATTGAAAGGTTCAAGTGGCAGCAGTCATTTAAAAATAACCTTGCATTCCTGGAAATATAACTGGCAATATCAATGTCACTTCAACTGCAAAAAATGTGCTGCACGGAAACTTCTGTGTCCAGTGCAATTTGTGTCAGGTCACAGGCAGGGACCTCAACTTGACTTTATGAAAAATAAGATGAATGAGTTTTACATGGGTAATTTGTAGTATAAAGGTGCAAATACAGGTGCAAAATTTGTCATTTTTAGTTCTGAGGCAATGCAGAAGTACTCAGAACACGTTTTAAAATGTAAATATAAATATATAAAATTATTATTATTATCGGAATTGGCAACAACACAGATAGCATTGGAGAAAATTACTGATACAGAAATGAATTAACACTAAACCTTTTGAAAAGAAGTATAACATGTTATAGTTGCACATTTAATGGTTGGAACTGCAGTGTTTCAATGATTATTCAGTTGGTTGAAAAGAAATGACAGACACAGTGATACATTATCACATATGTTGGTCAATATGTGACAATGTCTTCTCTCAAAGAAGCCATGAGCTTATAACAGGCCTTGAATCACTGAAGTGAGGATGTCTGGCTCCGTGAATTACACTGGCCTTGTTGTTTCTGGATCGGCTGAAGCCTGTAGGGACTGACTTAGAGTAATGCCTTGCCCCATATCTCCCTCAGCACTCAGCCAAATACAGCTACGCAACAGCAGCCCCACTTAATGTGATCTTTCTTGGCTTTCTGAGGTGGAAGTGGCAGAGAGACAAAGGGCAGAGAAAGAGTCAGTTGACTCATCGATGCGCACACACACACACACACACACACTCAACAACGTGCAACCACACTCCAAAAATAGTTTGTGGGTTTATGTGTGTGCGTGCGTGCCTTTAAGTGTGCATTCAGCTCACATGCAATTCTCTGCAGGCTCAAGCATCTTGCATCTCAAGATTTCTCTCCCTCTTCAGTTCCTAAATAAAGCCTGCTCAGTGAAGTGGAGGAAGAACACAAGAGAATCAATCATACAATTATCCACATTTCCTTTGTCACTTCAAACAGAGAAGAACTCAGATCTGACCATTGTATTGGTGTGGGGGTGGGCGAGTATGACTGGCTTTATTAAAACAAAGTTTGTGCTGATAAAGAGTGTAGTTCTGCCAGTTTTGTCGTGTTCAATGGCAACAGTGGAAAGGTGGGGCAAAAGTAGGAAAAGCATGTGGAAGAAAGATATCTGCAAGCGATCAGCGAGATGGAAATTAAAAAGTACGAAACATCAAAACTTGTGAAAGTTTGGAACATGTTTTACCTTGTGGTTGAGTGCACTCTTACCTCCTTTTTACCAGCCAGCATGGAGCCAGTTCTGCCTTGATGCCTTTTGAGAACCAGCCGCACTTTGACAGCGTTAAGTAGCTTAAGTTGGGCTTGAGTTTTCACCGAGAGGCTTCGCTCTACTGTGGCTTTCACTCACATTTGATCAAAATGATGGCAAATCTTTTTGTTGCAGCAGATCCAAATACTAGAGCAACAATACAGAGTAGCTGTGCCAGCTTTTCGTTACTGCCACCAGGCTTTTTGCTGGTGGAAATGTGTGAAAACAATCAGTGGAAAGGGCCTATCTGCATGTGTTTTCATTTTAACAGGATTAAACCAGTATTGTGTTAATACATGACCTTATCCCTGCTTAAACAAGAACATTTATAATCTTTAATAAGTCGCGAACAGTTTGGAGCTGCATTGTTTTATTCAAACAGTATGACCTTGGCTTTCTGGAGCAGCGAAGCTGACCAACTTAGCTCAAGTAATGCTTTCATCAGATGCGCTGTATCCTGTGACCTATTTACTTTAAAGAAAAAAAAAAGGCATTATTTTATATAAAAAATTCCCTTTCTTCGTCGAGTGTGTTCTTCCTCCCTCCTCTTACTCCACGCACATATAGTTGCATCCATATACTCTAAGTGAGAAAAGTTTCTTTAGTATGAGGCTTCTTAAAACGGTGCCCTTGGGTGAGAGACATGTTGTGCTTACTGATCACGTCTTTAATGAAAGAGGAGAGTTCACAAACCCGTCTCTACCCAGCTCTCCTCTCTCAGACGATACTCAGGTTCTACATCATTAACCAGACAGCCTTCTGGTATTGATCACATCATGATCCTGAAATATTCACTACAGTCTCACAATACAAGAATACATAGGAGAGTTGCTTTCTCCATACCTGGACTGCTGTTAAGGCTTTATGGAGTGGGCTTTCACAGTGTCAAGAAACAGGAGACCTGGATGGTTTCTTACTAATCAGATAGTTGGTCAGTGTTGATTTGAGCACAGCACCCCCTTAGACTTAAGCCCTCTACCATGTCTGTGTTAACTCTGTTATCAAAACCTTATCAAGTGTTATTTTTCCACTACATCAGTTCATTTAAATAGCTGAAACCAACACGGGTATTTTATATGTTTAAGCATAGAAAAGCAAACAAAGATCTCATACACTGTTTTATTACATACATACATATCAGTGTCTGCACACAAATTTACATGATATTACTCATATATAAATATTCAACTTGCACCTGAAATTTTTACTATTTACAAATGACAGGTGGCAGCAGATGGCTGTTTGCAGTTGCATATAAGGAGATTGTGGAAAGAGATACATGAATCTCCAAATGAATACTATTGTTTCTAAAACCACCACAAGGCTGGAAAAACAGCTATTGCAGTTTACTATATATACCAGACTTGGCTTCGAGGTTATAGCCATTCAGCATTCAGGGCTGGGGTTAAAATTATGTGCAGATTAAGATTTTGTTATTTATGTTGTTGGCAAACCTGTGTCCCCAAGCAGAACTCAAACAGCCTTCATGCACACAGTTCACAGGACTGAGTATCGGACGATGGATTTATTTTGCCTATGTAAAATGTGCCTTAAGTTTTTGTTTGTTTGTGTATTCTCAATGTCAGTGTGTTGCCTTGTGTAACGATCTAAGCCAATTAATATCGCCGGTCTCCTTAGCAGTCAATCCGGAGCATTAACTGTTTGTTTTGGTAAAGGGCTGTTTTGTGTTTGCCCAGTGATTGATCACAGGCAGAGAGGGGACAGCAGAATAGGGACAGCCTAGTGATATAAATCACATCTGATAGAGGGCACATAGATAATTGGCTGTCTGGCCCTATAGTCACGAGACGCTAGCCCCTATCTTCCAGAGGGAGATAAACTAGAGGGCAGCACACAATGATAACAACATACTTGACTGTCAACAGATGAGATGCAAAATTACTCCCCTCCCATCCGTTGTTCCTCTGTCCCTTTCTCCTGCCCTGTTATTGTTCGAATGAGAAGTGGAGAGGTTAAGTGGATTGAAAATCAGTTGGCGGAATGTTTCTGTTTATTCTTCTCGCTGACCTATTTGCAAAAGCTTTTTGAATTGCAGCGGTCATCTGTGAATAGATTTACTGTGGGTCACCACAGCACAGTCTGATCAATATGACGGTATCATCAAGGACTTCTAACAGCCACAATGGTGATGCGCCACAAAATCCGCTCTTACTTCCCCCTTCTCACAAGACGCATCTTGTTGCCTCCTCTATCCTTCTAGGTGCCTCACCTTCCGGGAGGGGCGCGCGCCTCACTTAGCAGTTTTTCAGATAAAAGGAATGTCCACGTCGATCTGACACACAGAGAGCCAATCTTGATTAAATAGCCTGACAATGCGCCAAATGTATTGCACTGTTGCCAGGGAGACCAAACTGACCTTGAGTGTTGTGCTTTGCGTGAAGAGTTGCCAAGAAGTGTCTGAGTATACATTCCAGCGAGGTAAAGGACAAAATATGCAGCACTTCAAAGCAGAGAATGGCCATTTGTGTGAAAATGTGAAGTTAGAGCTGAAAATATTTAGCTACTCCCCGACAGGAATCAAGCATAAAACGGACTGAGTGGAGTTTGTCACCTTGATTACTGTTGTGGTGTAGTTTGTCTCGCACGGAAAGACAATGTTGTGAAGGAGCGCTTTTGTTGCTCACTTTAAACAAAATTGCCATAGTTCCGTGTCTAAACACAAACAATTTGAAGGGTGAAAAACACAGCCTTCTGTGACATTAACTCCCCCCCCCCAAGTGCTAATCTGTTCAAGAAGCCTTAGCCTCAACTTTCTGCACAGGCTGAATAATGGTGTAAGGATTAGAAGAGCAGCAGCATAGAATGCAATGTGCCCTCATCATACTTGCTGCATAAAAATATATTTCATAAACCTAAGTATCGGATTAAATGTTTCTTGAACCTGTGCCGTGCAACAATAGAGGGGGGAATGCAAAACATGTCCAGAACTTTTGAGGAAGCATTTATATTTGGGAAAAAAGACGGGAAAAAAAACACTTCACTATACTGAGCCTTGTATCGGATAAATGTATTTAGAGCATTTAAGCAAGACGAGGCATAACATTTTGATAAGCGAAAATGAGGATTTATGCACCACAAAGAATTTACCAGTCAGGTCAGATCCATCATGTTGAAGTAATACAACAGATTAGCATAAATGTAGTGGCTATACATATTTATTTGCATGAGATCTTTGTTGTAGCTCATCTCTATAATGCATTTGTCACATCATGACAAAGCTAGATAGACCTACATGCTATAAAGCTCTGTTTTCTTTTTCTATCCATTTTTTTTTTCCAGTGGGGGGAAAAAAAATACAGTTAGAGTCTCATGTGTGGAATTAGAACAAACAGAGAAAACAGATGCAGCCTGCTTCTTTTTAAATGAGAGATTCTTCTCTCTCTGAGGAGTCCTTTGTGCAGCTGAGGTTTTTGTTGTTCCCTGGGCTTTTGATAAGGCCTCCTGCACTTTCTCAGCCAAATCTAGAGCCTCACCGCAGGGTCCTCATGTGGGAGTAGGCTCACCTGCTGCTCTGTGTGCCCATTTTATTATTTGGATACAGTCACACAGAGACATATAGGAGAAAGACAAATTTAGTATTTTATCAATTGCTCCAGTATAAGTATCAAACACAGCTGGGTCCATATTTTTGCATTAATACAATAATGCACTGGAACAAACATCCTGTGCGCACACTCACAAATTTCCACACACTTACATCCACATGGGAGAACAAAACTGAAATATATCGCCACACTTATTAGTAAGCATTTCTTTCCGAGGGAGAGGGAACGCAGAGTTGCTCGGCCCTGATTGTCAGACTGCTTTACCAGCTGGATGTTTGATGTTGGTTACTGTGGAGGAGGAGAAGGAGGAGGAGGCCTTGATTATTGTCATTCACATCACACCGTGCCTCTGTGTGCGCCTGCTAATTGATGGGGTTTTTCGTCTTGATTTCTTTGGGTGAAACAATTCAGCAGCTGTACATTCATTTACAATGAGGAGATTGCTTCCATTCCCATCATTGTCCAACCATTACCATTCCACTGGATCCAGAGAAACAAGCACAGGCACAATGTCTGCCACAGGTAATAGGCTCTTGTTTGTGTTTCTATTGTGTTGTTGTTTACTTAACTTGTCAGGTTTGTTAGTGTTGGCAGTGACAAATAGAATATGAGCTGGGTTTTAGCAACTTGGAGCATTTCTGTCTGAAGAAATCTGATGGTGCTCCTCGGTTGTTAATTGCAAGCTTACTTACAATCTTCCTGCTGCTGTTTTGACATGTTTTGTTTCTACTTAGAGCAAGATTGCATACTGTAGAATTAGCAAAGAAAATGATGCATTACCAATACTGTCCCAAATGCAAAATACCTTGCATAAATCTGGCACTTTCTTTTATTATAATTTAAATGCAAAATCCAAGCAACAAAAACAAAAAAGAAATAAACTAAACGAAATAAACAGAGGCGATTTATATGTGATTGGAAAATATATTTTATTTTGGTGGTCATGTTTTGCTCTGTGTCCCCTATTGTGTGTGTATGCCTTTATCGACACATATGAGCATTTCTATAGTTCTCATCCTTGGGGCCATATCAATCCTGCCCAGGTAAGTCCTCACATAAATAATCAAACGCAGCTACCATCAGCCTTTCCTAATCAATACTTGTTTCGACAGCGGGGCTCCAGAGCGACGATTCATAATAAATGGAAAGGCACAATATATACATCTGACCTCTTTGTTATGACAATGCCCATCTGAACATAATTATAGCAATCTCTAGAATCGATCCAGGTGAAGTTCATGAGGAGGTGAGTCTAGTTATGCCAATTAATTTAGTTAAGGTAACAACCCCTTTATTGTATTTTTATTGCCAAGGGAGCACATGATCTATGTCAGTTGCAGAAATGCTGAAATAACCAAAAACACTGCACAGCCTGAATGGTCACATTGAGGTTAATCAAAAAATGATGCAAAATGATGTGCAATGTGTGGGGTGTGTGTGTGTGTGAGTATGTAGGTGTGTGTGTGTCTATGCTTCAACAAGTTTGAGTCTTTTTTTGTTTTGTTTTGTTTTCTGGGACTCATCTGTCAACCCTCCACTCAGCCTGAAGCACAGTCCTGTTAGTTTTCTGCAGTATTCCTTTACAAAAGTTTCCCAGAGTTTCATCATCATTGTTGCTGTCTCTTAAACAGTTGTCATGAATAGAAAAACTATGATTGTATGCAGACATTTAGAAGACCAAGACCTCAAGTTAACAAACTGAGAACCCCGGCAGAAGCCACTTCCCTTCCCTAACCCGCACAACTATTTTAATAGAAGAGCTCTCACATATGCCTACATGCCACACCTGCATACATGTGTGTTATTGTTGGTGCAAATCTCAATTTAATAGTATAACAATAATAAATAAATGTAGCAGGACCAATGTCGCTTCTAATTAGATCGACTTTGTCTAGTGGTGCAACAGAAAAATCAAATGAACTGACACCTCATACAAATAATCCTTTCCAAATAAGGCTGTAAACGGCTTTGATTTCAGAACCTTTGAAATTCTTGCATGCGGCTTATTAATTTAGACTGCAGAACAGTAGCAAAGAACAGCCTCCAGTTTGTTCAGGCCCATTGACTTCCAACATGTACCTTTAAATAGGCGTGTGTTGGAATTATATACATAGCTTGGATCAGGTGAATAGTGACGTTTTCACCCGCTAATAGCTGCTTTTTTTGCACCCACTTTGACCTGTTGTAGAAGAAGCAAATTAGTAATGGTTCAGTTTCATCCAGGTGTGCAACTTCTACGCTTCTGTCCTGCACATACTTGCTAATGAGCATGGCTTACTGAGACACTGAGTCATCATGATTATATTAGAAACATCTGTGCTTTCTCTGCTATGACTAATATATATTGCCTGCCACGTAAAATGCCAGTCCAAAGATTGCATAAAGTAACAGATGGCAAAACTATCCGTAGACTTGGATGACAAATTGTCAAGATTCATGGAATGTGAAAAGAAAAATAAATGGTGGTCTATAAATGACAGAAGTAAAGCTTAAAGTTCTTTGGGGGTTCTATTGACCCAGAATTGAGTGTGTGTGTCCAAAGAAACTCTCTTTGGAGAACTTTCCACTCAAAGTTATCTCCCCTGTGGCTGCCATTACTTTTGCTATCCCAATGCACCGAAGGCCTTTAATAGTTCTTTTTCAATTAAGTGGCTTGCAATAGCTGATGTAACATAGCAACATTATATTGAAGCAGGCACCAAGCATTTAAAAGTACAAATGGCCAAGTGTATATTAAACTCCAATGCAGCTCCCTGGACTGATGAAGCATTTAAGATTCAGACTGACAACAGAAACATTTTTCGCTGGAGCTGCAGTTTCTAATTATGCCTGCTAGCTTCTTATCTCATGATAATAGTCATTAAAACAAAGAATTAAAGAAGTTTAGCGATTAGTGATGTGTGTACTGGGATATTTTGATTTTGGCTGTGGAGGGTCTTTAAGTATAATCATCTATACACTCCCTGTTTGTAAACTGGATTGTATATTAGGAATATTAGGGGGGCAGCACATTGGTGAAGTGATTGGCACTGTTGCTGCGCAGCAAGAAGGTCCTTGGTTCGAATCCAGCATCTGTGGAGTTTGCATGTTCTCCCCATGGCTGTGTGGGTACTCCGGTTTCCTCCCACAGTCCAAAGATCTAAATTGCCCATAGGTGTGAATGTGAGTGTGAATGGTTGTCTGTCTCTGTGTGTTGGTCCTGCGACAGACTGGTGACCTGTCCAGGGCGTTCCCTGCCTTTCAGCCTATAGAAGCTGCAATAGGCTCCTGCAATCCTGAATTGGATAAGTAGAATATAATGGATGAATGAATGTAAGGAACTTTTTTCACCTGACAGCTCTGATATTATTTACGAAAAACTGAATAAAAAATTAAACTGAAATGTCTCAATGATACTATATGTAAATAGGGAGTTTATAGGAAATAAGAAATTGTGCAACCAAGTGCAAATATATTTCACACTTGGCATCTCAAGCGTACATACCTTACAATGTGTTCTTAGTTATTTTGCTATTCTGCAGTAGTTAAAATATATATAATGTTATTAATATAAAAGTACTATTTGATTGCATTGCTTTGTTTCTTCATAGCAAGTGAGGCAGGATATGGCAACCCTGAAGGTGGAAACCTTATCGCTGCTAAATCAATATTCACTGTGTTGAAGAGTTTCCAAATTACAACAAGAAACTGGTGAAAAGAGTCTAAGGGGTAACATTTGCATGATACACAAGCCAATTCCCAAGTGTTGTGCTCTTTATGCAAACGCAGTATAATTTTGCAAAATAACAAGACATTGTAATTCCACTCAAACAACTTCTCAGAAATCATTTCTTGTTTTTGTTGTTTGCCCTTCCAATTTCCCCCTTGGTTGCTCTCCATCACACTAAAGACACATCCAAAAAGCACTGCCACACACAAATAGTTTTGTGCTCACGTTAATTATTTTCTACATTTAACTAAGTATTATTTGTGTGCTTAATGATGCTTTACGTAAACCAAGGGTTATAATGCAGTTTTAACACATTAATAATGAATTAGGTTTGCAGTTGCATTTTTATACTGTGAGATTGCTTGAAATATTTTCAACCAGTTTTCTTCGTGACACTTTTTGTACCAAACTGATCGGAACTGACCTTTAATGAACAATCACTATGAAAATCAAATGTCCCTTTTTTTCAGACTAAACTGCAATATTGCATTTAGATGAAAAACATATAGTTACTTAGTACTTACTTTTCCACAACTGTGCAGCAGTAAAAGGAACATATTTTTTTGGAATGAATTGTAATAGGGCTGTCAAAAATGTGCGGGGAAAAAAAAGCATGATAACTAATTTCCCTGATCTCACTTCTTTGCTCAGTGCCCTACAAATTCTCCACAATCCAGTTGATGTGCTGAATGGCTTCTGAAGTAGGTGGCATGAAAGAGAAATATCTCCTTTCACCACTGCTCACAAGCACCTCAAGTGAGAACCATAAAGTGTTTGTGAGTGAGGGATTTGAGTCTGCTCTTTTGACAGGTTTAAACCCAGCCATCCAATCTTAATCCTATGGGCAAAATGTTCTCTTGCACCGGATTCAGTCATCTGCTTTCAACCTCTGACACTGAAAGAAAATACATTTCCTAACATCGCATCCCTATTGTGCTGTGTCTCAGCATCTTTATCCTTATACAGGACATTTGTTTAATATTCACCTCTAGCCTGTGTGATATTACTTTATATTTTGTTATGTAAATCCCAGCCAGTTAGTTTGAACTCTTTACTCGGAGAGAACAATTTCTCAAACATTCAGACGAGACGGTGTGATGTTATTCGCCAAAGTAATTCGATGAGAAAATTCCGTGTGCGTTAGATGGCACCATTCAGTGTAATTTTGAACTTGTTGCAATTTTTTGACTACTTCAAGTAGATGACTTCTGTTGGTAAGTTAGAAAGCAAAGTTTGGACAAAGAACTGAAGTAGCACAGATGTCTGAGATCACCAAGTCGCCCACTATAGTCTTACCACCATATTCTAAGAATCAAAGTCTTACAACCACAATGACTAGCACACCCACAAATGTTTTCAGGGTTTTTTTTGTTTTGTTTTGTTGTGTGGGGGTTTTTTGTTGTTGTTGTTGGTTCATTAGCCCTCCTCTCAGGTTGAATTTGAAAAGCTGTTATGTGAGGTCACTAAATTTAATGACTCATGACTTTAGTATTTTATTTTTGTGGCGTACCAAAAAATGGGAATCAAAGACTGTGCTTGTCATATTTCTATCTTCTGATAACACCATCTGTCTTAAGCTAATGACCGACTACATATACCTTCAAACAGCATGCAGTTACACAGGATTATATTTTGAAGGTGAATAAACTTTCAGGAAAATAGGAAGTCAAGAAAAGGGAGGGAAACCATTTTGTTGCATCAAATCATTCCTCTAGCTTAAATGACTTGATCTCTGAAAGCCAACTACATCTCTATAAATCATTTCTGAATTTAAAAGAAACCTCACCAACAAACCTGTGCATTATTAAGGAGGCCAAAGAAGAGTGAGGAAATTTTCAAAAATGCCCAGAAAGAAGCCTCGTCAAGAAAATAAAGGAGAAATAAGAAATAACTATAATGCATGTTTCTGGGATTACGGCTAATTTACTGATTCACTGAACTGGTAAGCATTGGTCAAAATACAAAATACAACAACAGTTTAAGTTAAAGATCATGCTTTCTTCTTGTTGTCTACTTTAATCTTTTATTTATATATTTTCTGTGTACAGTAGATGAAGTTTGCATCATATTGGTGCATGGGCTGTATTAGGCCTATCTAATTTGCACTATTACTGCAGACACCAGGGAGAAAATGATAAGTGGATCAATAACACAGGAAACAAAAAAGAAAAAAAGAAAAAACTTCACCTAAAACTTTTGTACTACTATGGACTTTTCCCAGTAAGTGTTCTTAACACTGTAAGACTCTAAACTCCTGGGAATCAGATGAAATCTGGTGTTTTTCTTCCCTTGGTTCCTTAATAGGTCTCTTGGGCCCGCTATCCAATATGTGGCAAGAAGAAAATAAAAACATAGATAATTTGCAAGTTATGCATAGAAAGGGGAATAAGACATACCTCCCTAATACTGATCCTTTTTCCCTTTATTCCCAAGACATGTCTGTGCTCATTTTGTTTTTCCAATGCTGAAAGCGTCCCCTCTGCTGTAGCCATATGTGCTTGTCCTTCAGCGGTAAAGGGTCAGTAATATAAGGGATCTTTCTTCTGCTTTTAAACAAACAGCCATCCCCTTTAGCCGCAGTGCTCATATGCCGACCTCAGATGGGCCATGAAACAACCCTGAAGAGAAATTTGTCATTGATAAACACGATTTACTCATAAAATTATGGTAAAATTCCAGACTGAAGTCCATCAGAAAACCATTAAAAAACAAGTTCAAATAAAATAAGCTGAGTAGCCTTACTTGTCAAGTGCTTCTTTTTTTTATGATTGTCATTAACAGTGATTTGTATTAATTTAATTTAATTAATTTCATTTTTGCAATTAGCTGACTTTCTGCACCCGTATAGGTAGAGTATTCTGCAGTTCATTATGTGGAACTGCATCCACTTCTGTATTTACACTCTAATCCAAATAGCCATAGTGTCAGAATTATTTCCCTTTTAAAGGTGGAGGCTAAATTGTCACAGCTAGAGGATCAGCAACTCACCCCATGAAATGAAATTTTAATGAGTTTTATATTGCATGTTACCACCACCAGTCTCCGATTTATAGTATACAATGAAAGGAATGAGGAACCTAACTTCAGCTCCCCGCTGTGCATGTCTAACCAAAAGTAAGAACAGCATCATAACTTACACAGTTATTATCAGTTAGAAGCATGATGGTGAATGCACACAACATAAATTGTAACTGTTGGATTTTTTTTTTGTGCGTTTGTTCTTCACTAATGCCTTTTTTTGCTTGGAGTGAATGATGCAAGTTTACTTCAGGTTTTTAGGTTTAAAACAAGGACGGATCATGTGTATACATTTCTATAACCCTATATGATTAGCTTATGCAGTTTAATATTTTTAACCAACTGTCTGATTTATTGTTTTTCACTGTTACTGTTTGTTAAACATTTTTGCATTTTGAAATGTTTCATCTGCTTTGTTTGGCTTTTTTTTATTATTGTTATTCATTTCTTTCTGAGTATCATGCTTTGGATTGTCTGTAAAACCACATTTTAATCTGCATTTGTAAAAATTCCATGTAACTAAAGTTACTAAAGTCACTATATAATATTATATCAGAAAATGAATTCATCTGGATTTTCCTCTACGGTACATTGTTCTTTACATTACTGAATTTGTCCTCCATTTAAAATATGACAATGAAGATGGTTTGGAAAAAGTTCAAACTATGATTCACAGTAAAAGGTAAAACAAATCCAACTCTTATAAATCACTTTTCTTAAGGATGATTGTTTGGCATTCCTGGTTCCTGAAGTCTGAAGCCTGTGTCCCTCATCGCTCAGACCCGTAAGGCCAAAAAAGCATTGTCCTGGTCTTACTACAATGTGATCTCCCTTCAATAGACAAAGGATTCCAGCTGGGTTTATTCCTCATTTCTTTCAACCCCCTCCCAATGACAGATGGGACCAAAACTAGAAAAAAAAACCTTGAAGACAAAGAAATGCATGCCTTTTATATGGATCCAGAGCGGCTAGACACAAGGGATATTTGGCAGTGGTAGGAGAGGAGTCGCAGCCTTTCAGTATCATTTTACCACTCATTGTTGCAAATAAAAAACACACACACACACACACTACAGTAGAAGAACCATACAAAGCTCCAATATAATGGAACCTGTCTGACACATTGTTTTATTATTTTAGTCAACACAAGAGCTGTACACCTCAATATAAACAGAAAAATGCACACGCTGACACACATGCTCACATTTACGTATTCTCTTTCTATTATTTCCCAACATACATATGCACATTTACACACACGCACATACGCACACACACACCCACACACACACACACACGCTCACACACACCTCTGTGAGCTGGTGATAACTGCTTAGTGGTGTATGCTCCAACAATTGTCAGACTGCCAGGGCAGGCAGAGCCAGGAAAGGAAGAAGGGGAGGGTGAAGGAGCAAGCAATGAGTGGCACCACAGAGTGGGTACAAGGGGAATTAGACAGGTGCCATGCGGAGTGGTTGGCAGAATGAGGAAAAGGTAGATGCTGGTAAGAAGGTGGCAGTGCAGATAACAGCAGAATGTGGATGAAGGAGAAGGTAAAGACTTCGAGATTTGAGCAAACAACAAGACCTTAACAGGAAACTGGAGAAAGACAGGGAGCTTGAGAACAAAGATGTGGAAGGGGGGTTGGGGTTGAGGGTGGGGGTGGGGGCACGCAGCCAAACAGAGGATGCAAAAAAGGGGGAGAGGAAAAAAATAGCAAACAAAGTGTGAAAAGAGAAAGAGAACAAAACAAACCATTGAGGGTGACTGATAATGTTGTGCAGGCACCTCCACCTCCACTGGATGCAGCACTCCCACTCCTTTCATGGTCTGCAGTCTGTCATCAACACCCATCTCCAAGGGCAGTACAGGCACGGTTCTGTCAGTAGCTGTGCAATAAAAGTTACGCATGGCATAGGTGAGTAGAGCTGTTCCCTTGTCTTAATTTTACTTAATTTGCCATAACACTTCACCTCATCTCACATTATGTTAAGGAAAAAGAGCCGGAGTTAGAGAGCTGAGGATGTGATAAGTCAAAGCAAGAGGGAGTGAGAGTGAGATGATGTAGGATTGAAAGAAGGCAGTGTGTGTGTGACAGATAATCGCTTGATGGACTACAGTCAGAGGTCCACCAGCACCACCATGTGGCTGAATCATCAGGGAAATGCTTACTAGTAAAGACATAATCAAAGAGAAATATATACGAATTTAAAACATCAGTATGTTTTCTTCTGTTTTGTTTTTTAGTTATGAAAATTTTATGTTCTCAGTTTCTCATTGTTCCGAATATTTTTAGCATAGGTTTGATGCCCATATGTGTGCACTTTTG
>VUQJ01019887.1:1825-29711 GCA_015108635.1 Andinoacara biseriatus | reverse complement strand
CCGGATGGTTTCCAAAAAACATAAAACCACGGCTGCCCAAATCATGGCGGAATTAAATGTGCACCTCAACTCTCCTGTTTCCACCAAAACGGTCTGTCGGGAGCTCCACGGATTCAATATGCACGGCCGGGCTGCTATAGCCAAACCTTTGGTCACTCGTGCCAATGCCAAACGTCGGTTTCAATGGTGAGGGGAGCACAAATCTTGGGCTGTGGAAAATGTGAAACATATGTTGTTCTCTGATGAGTCCACCTATACTGTTTTCCCCACATCCACGAGAGTTACGGTGTGGAGAAACCCCAAAGAAGCGTACCACCCAGACTGTTGCATGCCCAGAGTGAAGCATGGGGGTGGATCAGTGATGGTTTGGGCTCCCATATCATGGCATTCCCTTGGCCCAATACTTGTGCTAGATGGGCGCGTCACTGCCAAGGACTACCGAACCATTCTGGAGGACCATGTGCATCCAATGGTTCAAACATTGTATCCTGAAGGCGGCGCCGTGTATCAGGATGACAATGCACCAATACACACAGCAAGACTGGTGAAAGATTGGTTTGATGAACATGAAAGTGAAGTTGAACATCTCCCATGGCCTGCACAGTCACCAGATCTAAATTTTATTGAGCCACTTTGGGGTGTTTTGGAAGAGCAAGTCAGGAAACGTTTTCCTCCACCAGCATCACGTCGTGACCTGGCCGCTATCCTGCAGGAAGAATGGCTTAAAATCCCACTGATCACTGTGCAGGACTTGTATATGTCATTCCCAAGATGAATTGACGCTGTATTGGCCGCAAAAGGAGGCCCTACACCATACTAATAAATTATTGTGGTCTTAAACCAGGTGTTTCAGTTTCATTGTCCAACCCCTGTAGGTTATGGTGTAGATTTCCCACTGCATAAATCATAAAGCCCCAGGAATTGAGTGACTAATTTTTATTTAAAAATTTAAAGCTTAAGATATTGAACATGTGAAGGAACAAAAGTTTATGCAAGTTATTATGATTTATATCTGGAAATTGTTGATTTTAGTTGTGCTGGTTGACTTGTGATTGCAAACTGGAAATTACATTTGATCTCTCTGCTACAACATTACAGCTTGCCTTCATGCGCTTTCCGTGGAGATCCATCTTAATCAGGGTGTCTCCAACAAGGTGCCTGAAACCACAGCCATAGAAGTAGCGGTAGGGATGGGTGTTGAATTTTGCATAGTTTATCTGAGGAAACTCCAGACCTCCATATTCATGGAGATCCTTCCCGTGCAGGTCTTCGTGGGTACAGAACACCTGCACAAAGGGTTCAGGTTGTTTTAGTGGCAAAGTCCAATTACAGATTTATATAGAAAATGTAATTTACAGAAGTTCAAAAGCTTAAATAGGTATGGAAATGCCTGCAAACTGTAACTACTTTAAATAGCTCTATTCTAAACTTTAAAGGTTTGTGTAAAAAAGTAAAATTAGAATAATAAAATACATATACAATTCCAGTCAAAGTGTGTCCAAACTTTTGGCTGGTACTGCATGTATTTATTCACAAAAGAAATATGAAAATGTGTGAATGTGGACAACCCATCAGCAACGTGTTGATACATGTAAATTAAGCATATTAATGTTGAGTGCCCTACCTTGTTCTTGGAAATTCTTACAGAAGTGGCTATGCTGTTTGGCAGGGTAATCAAGTTCTGGTTGTAAGGTGTGTCGTGACCCACCTTGAGAGGCAGCACAAAACGACGAGGAAAGACTCTACACAAGGTGTTGTATACCTGATGAGTGAAAAGGTTTTGTTATTTTATCCAACCAGTTTTTCTTTAGATGAAACTATACCAACATAAGCACTTTAATTAAACTGCCCTAGAAAATGAATAACGAATTTCACTTGCTTACCTCATCAAGAGCTTCCCCAGACTTACGCATGTTCTGGATGTTGTAGTTTGTGATTGCCTGGCCATCATCTGATGCACACAGGTCTATGATCAAGAAGCCATCCTCCTCGAATGCATTGATCTGGTGGAAGGTTGACAGTGGCTTGGCAAGATACTTGATGGAGCTTACCTGAAACGCATGAAAACTTACTGTGGCACTTGGTAAATTGCTGGACTACGTTATACATTTATTTTAATTAGAGTTCAATTTCAACTCAAACATTTTATTCCATATTTAAATTAATATGACTTAAATATTTTTTCAGCTCTCTTATGGGTCCAAAAGTTACATAAAGAATTATGCACATTTTTGTTTTTAGTTTTGTTTTGTTGACTATAGTTGGGCTGTGGAAAACATCACTGATTATCATCTGAAATAATACAAAATGAAAACAAAATGCCAATAATAAAATGGGATAATCTCTAACATTTGTCTTGCATTTATAACTTTTATGGAAAGCAGTTATAATCCTTAGGAGGCATAAGTGAAAGATTTCACATTGCAGGTCTTTAAATGAGTTTGCAACTTACTATACCCATGGTGTCACAGCTAGATACAAAACCAAAGTATTTCCAAACAACGGATGAGTTGTTTGGGTTTTGATTTAGGGAGTGCCTGATTGCGTTGTGTTTTATTGGAGGGACACACATTTTTAGTATTGTTCAGTTGCGATCATTTAATTATGGGAAGCCAATTAGTGATTGAGATTAAAGTTTGATTAATTGTGCAGCTCAACAACGATACATGACTATGACTTCTCAACCGGACACAAGCATCAACAATCAGGGTCTGAAAAAAGTAAGTGCTAAAAACTGCAGTGGCCACTACTGACCCAAACCCCATAGACACTAATATACCATTTAAAAGCATTAGGTACAACATTATGTGTCTTTGTGCATTGCACTCATACAGTTTATGGGTGCAACTTGTTAGTGTTACCTTACAATATAAAGCACCTCAAGGCGACTGCATTGTGATTTGGCGATATAAATAAAATTGAATTGAAAATTTAGCACTCCATCCTCTTGCTAAATATGGTAATTGGACTGGTGCTTATTCTATATGAACGCTCAAAATATTTTTTACTACAGGTCTTATTCACCGAATCACATTCACATTCACACAGAGCTTTATTTTGTTGCCTAAGTGCTTTGTCCAACGTTCACACACACTGCAATGGTCTGATGAATGCATCAAGGGAATCTTCCCATTAGTAGATGATCTGCTCTACCTCCTCAGCTACAGCCACCCAGTTAGTAAGTTGTGGTTCCACAAAACTAACGTGATAGAAGACAAAATGCCACTGTTAATGTTTCAAAATTAAACCAGTTTAGGACAGTGTGTCTTTCTATGTTAGATACACATACTGATGTTGAAGCAATCAAAATACTAGGTAGAGTAAGATTATACATTTCAATTATGTTTAATCTGTATAATTACTTTGAGCATGTTGGTGTTAGTCCTAAGAATGTTAGAAGAGCAAAAGGGCAGGCAAAATGTACAAAAGGCTGTCCATTACATCGGTATTACTTCGGTATTACCCTCAACAGTGGATTCATTTAAGACTGAACCATCGGTTCTGACCGGACCAACCCACTGAGCTTGTGGACAGACGATTCAGCCCCTCATTATATTTTGTTCATTCTCACAGAGGGCAAATCTGTTTGTACCCAAGTAACAATGTCCAATACACAAAGAGAAGTCACAGTCAGTTCTAGATTAGTACCTTCCCAGTGTGTTTGTGGATCAGATGAAAGACAGTGTTGAGTTTTGGGTCCCAGAATAAGCTGTCACTGATGCTTTTTCCTCTTAGCTTGCCTGTCACAATCTTCAACAGGTCCAACTTGATTGGCTGCTCAGTGAACACCATGTAGTTCTCAGACATTGCTATAATGAAATAAGCAGCAGTTTCCATTTATAATTCTTGGTGGTGGGATTCAGGTTCAGCTAGACTTGAGACACGATATTTATATAAAACCATAACTCCACTGATCCAACCTTTTTTCATCTGACTGTACCTCACTTTATTGTGATAGCTGTGCTTTCTTATTCCTAAATTCAAAACGTGCATGCCTCACTACGTGAGATTCTGAAATAGTGACTAATTTTAATTATCTTTTATGACTGACATATTACTGAGTTACAAACAAAAAGTAATTCTATTTCTTATAAACAGGTCTATAGTGAATACAATACTACAGTTTGTGCAAGACCGTTTTGCTCACCAAAGCTGTGGTAGTATGAAGGTTTGGTCTTGTCCATTGAGGGAATTGAACACAGTACTGTGGCTCCCTCCAAGGTCTCTCCTTCTATTTCCTTTTTTGGTGGGACTCGGATGATATTGTAGTATGATCCTATCAGGGCCAGATACTATAAGATCCTTGATCTTTGACTTGTGGTGCGCAAACAAAGGGATTTGATGTTACCTTTTGAGGTGTAGGAATTGCCCATATTGTATGTTGTACCATTGGGCTCAGTGTGGGGGTGTGCTGTTGCTCCATTCACAGCAATGAATTTGCTCCAGTCCACCTAATACAAACAAATACAATGGAACAACAGATATGCAGTCTTTATTGTTCCTTAAATCCATTCATAGTTTTATACACGTCAATAAAACTTATTCTCCACAGACATATTACCTTTTCAAGCGTCTCAAGTGTCTCAGGATCCACCTTGTGCATGATATTGGTTTCTGTACTGACATAATAATCACCTTTGTAGGTCACAAAACTCACATTGGCATTGTCTGTGGGCTCTAGAGGGAAAGAAAGCTTTAAACTGTTTACTCATCTCGAAGTAAACTGAAACAGCATTTAAGCAGTATTTAAAGCTGTTTCACATTAAAATGACTTCTTATTTAGTGAGTTAAGTCTGGTTTGTCTTCAATATACTCACTGTGGGATTCAAATCTTGACAGGAAGCGCTGGAAGAAGTTTTTACAGGGGTCTGGCATGGTTACCGTCCCAAACTCAGATACTGCAATGCGACTGTGCTCCTTGTTGGTCTGGTAGCTGTCACTGGAAAGGAAGCGGCTTTTGTAAGTCACCTGCCCATTGGATATTTTGAACTGGTGCAGGAGAGCCATGCCATCAAACCAGTGATTGAACCTGTTGTGAAATGAATGGAATGAAGAGGAATCAGCTTCATGATGTAGTGTCTGAAGCAGATGGATAAAGGCGCAGAGATGCAGCACTCACTTATGGTTTCCGATCTCAAACTTTCCTGGCCCATTCCTCAAGAAGTTTCCATTGATCCATTCTGGGATTGTGCCAGTGATCTGGGTGCTGATGGGCATGGGGGTGTCCTCCACTGATCTCACAATTTTCTCAATAGAAGGCAGACCCCGCACATTTGTGAAATGACTGACATTTCTACTAGACTTGGATTTTTTGGTTGCTGTTAGAAAAAGGTAGCAGACCATAATCACAAAAGACATCATTATCAGTTAATCTAAATACTGTTAGTGTGTGAAGCTGGTAGCATTAAATGTTTACCTGAGGTATTCCTCTTCTGATGTTTGAGAGTATCCATAGCTGTGGCTAAGTCCTCTTCAGCTTAGTGTTTCTTCTTAGAGGCTGCTGTTCCTAGGCTGACTCCTGCTTTTATACTGTCCTTCTAACATGCACCGTAAAAACAATAAAAATGGATGCAAGCAGATTTTTTTTAACCCTCTCCAAAACAGAAGCAAACAGCAATCACAAGAAGATGTAATCAGTCACACATGATCACTTTATCTCACAGCAAATAACCGTGTCCAGTTTTTCACATCATTCCTTTTTCTGTTTTAGTTCAGCTTAATATACACGATTATATAAAGGGTGGTGAAACAAAATGAACTTGGATGAGTTGCTCAGAGGGATGAATTTATTACAGATGTACACAATCAATCTGTTTTTTGAATAATTTCAGTGGAAATGTTTTTAAACTTCTGGAATAATTAAAGTATTTGAAAAATGTTTTCTTGCTAAAAGGGGTCTTTTAGTTTTGAGTTTATTTGAAGCACTAATAAAAAGAGGGCCTGTTGTGTGCTTGTCACACATTGTGTTCCACTAATGTACCCCCCAAAAAATCAACCATGATCAGGCTGACTGTGCAGTTTCTGCTTACAGTGAGGGCACTGTGAGTCACAGTGATGGAAGTGCAGGTTCTGTAGAGGTGAAATGAAATGCAAGTGAAATCTCTTGCTCCTCCTTGTCTTAGATTTGTTTTAAATTAGCTCTAGGTATGAATTCAATTCGATTCAACTTAATTTATATTGCACCAAATCACAACAAACAGTCACTTCAAAGTACATTATACTGTAAGGCAAAGACCCTACAATTAACCTGAAGGTGGTGTATTTAATATTGGTAGAAAAATCACAGTCGATAAGATAATTTTTGGAAACGGAATTCATATATATATATATATATATATATATATATATATATATATATAGTGGGGAAATATTTGATACACTGCCCAGTTTTCCCACCTACAAAGATCGGCGAGGTCTGTTTAACCACAGGTGCATTTCAACTGAGAAGCAGAATCTAAAAAAATATCCAAAAAATCACATTGTATGATTTTAAAATAATTAATTAGCATTTTATAGCATGAAATAAGTATTCGATACAATAGAAAAACAGAACTTAATATTTGTTACAGAAAACTTTGTCTGCAATTACAGAGGTCAGATGTTTCCTGTAGTTCTAGACAAGTTTGCACACACTGCAGCAGGGATTTTGGCCCACTCCTCCATACAGTTCTTCTATCTTTCAGGTTTCGGGACTGTCGCTGGGCAACACTGAGTTTCCCTCCAAGGATTTTCTATTGGGTTCAGGTCTGGAAACTGGCTAGGCCAAGAACATAGGAAATCATCAATATGAAAAACTCTTAACTAAGGACCAAAAGTAAGCTCAAAACACTGGGTAAAAGACCCAGGAACCAAGACAGTTACAGAAAGAAAAAAAATTAAAACTACAAAATCTTTAAATATAAAGAATTAAATTAATGCATAAAGTAGGTAAATTTGTGTTTGGTTGATTATTTCTTTGTTGTAACAATGCTCTTGGCAATAAATCTTTCCTTAAATGGTGCTACATTTGTAAGGAAAATGTATTTGTGGGCTGGGCAGAAGAGTTGAGTATGTGGGTTGCACCCACATGAAAAACTTGCCAAATCGTCTCTGCCAATGTCAAAAAGTTTATTTTGCTGTTGACTCTAGTTTTGAGCTTCTGGTACCCCAGGTGCTGACAATCAGGCCTATCATCATTGGAGGAAATCTCAGTGCAGGGAAATATCAAGATGAGAATCTGCAACCAATGGCAATGCAATATCTCCACAGTCTGGGACTGAACTCTATTCTTCAAGATGACAATGCTCATCCCCATAGAATGGAGTTTATCAGAGTTTACCTCCAGAATTTAGGAGTGCAGAGGATGGAATATTCTGCCTGCAATCCTGACATCAACCCCACTGAACACTTGTGGGATCAGCTTGGGAGTGCCATTTGTGCCAGAGTGACCAACACAACCAGATTAGCTGACTTATGACAAATGCTGGTTGAAGAATGCCATGCCATCCCATAGCAGTGTGTGACCACGCTTGGAGACCAGCATGAGGAGGAGGTGCCTGTTGTGGTTCTGCCACATGCTACTGAGTACTCTGTTTGTAAAAGCAACACTTAACTCTCAGCCTGCTGGCTTACTTGTGGTTCCTAGGATATTTAAGAGTAGAATGGGAGGCAGAGTCTTCAACTTTCAGGCCCCTCTTCCGTCGAACCAGCTCCCAGTCTGGATTCGTGAAATAGACACCCTCTCTATTTTTAGGATTAGTCTTGAAATTTTTGATCAAGCTTATAGTTAGGGCTGGATCAGGTGTCCCTGAACCATCACTTAGTTTTGCTGCTATAGGCCTAGGCTGCTGGGGGGTTCCCATACCAACCAGTCACGGCCCCTCCCTGAGCCTGGTTCTGCTGGAGGTTTCTTCCTGTTAAAAGGGAGTTTTTCCTTCCCACTGTCGCCAAGTGCTTGCTCATAGACTGTTGGGTTTTCTCTGTATTATTGTAGGATCTTTACCTTACAATACAAATTGCCTTGAGGCGATTGTTTGTTGTAATTTGGCGCTATATAAATAAAATTGAATTGAATTGAATTAAATGGATAAGTTACTAAATTGCCATTATGTCTTGTTTCTTCAGACTTCAATCATTCAATCCAGTAAACAACAACAAACAAGAGTCCGGTGGAAAAAAAAGTACACCTCATGATTCATTAGTTTACATACCTATCTTTAGCAGGAATAGCCTGAATTACTCCTTTTATGTATAATTTTAACAACATCTTCACAAATCTTTATGCAAATCTCAATGAACTGCTTCAGTTCATTGAGATTTGCTATCATGATCATGGGTCTGGTGACCCTGCATTTTTATTTTGAACCTTGACTATTTTATGTTAACAAGTGTTTATTGTGGTTTTGGAAATTTGAGTTTTGTTTTGCTTAAGAGATTCCTTATTAGTATGTTTTCTAGTTTTGCCTTGCTAAGGGTGTTTGTTCTTAGTTTTAGTTTATTTGGATCTTCAGGCTTTCTTAGTTTAGTTACCCGAGTCTTGCGCATGTTTTAGTTAGGTTTTGATACCCTTAATGTGCCTGCCTGCTCATGTGTCAAGTTTGTATTTCTGTGTACCCGTTTATCTACTTCCTGCTTTATTTTCCTAGTCTCTTGTTCCTTGCCTGTTATGTTCAGTTTTGCTTCCCCTTTGTCTCATTAGCGTCATTCTGTGCACCGTTTCCTCCCAGCTGTTCCCACTGTGTTTATATTGTCTGCATTTTCCTCTTGTCCTTTATTGTGTCCTCATTGTCATTGTTTCCTCCTATTTGAAATGTTCATGCACGTGTTCAAATTAGGTTCAAGTAAGTTTCGTGTTTTGTTCTGCTGTCTCCAGTCCAACTTTGTTTTGTGCAGCATTCCAGCAATAAAGCTGAGATCAAGTTAAAACCTTTCTTGAGTTCTGAATTGGGGTCCTTTACATGAGTCAGTACATGACAGATACATCACAAACATCACGTCTTCCATATGCATAGCTGTTCATTGCATCAAAGTGCAAGCAATATTTCAAGTTACACCAAATCTATGTTAAACAGTCTCCTTGTCATCTGAGGTGGTTACTGCTGCTGCCTCACAGCAAGGCGCAAAGCTCTGGGTTTAAATCAGCAGCTCCTCTGAAGAGTTTAAAAAGGTTTTGTCATGGCTCATGCTGGTGTGTGGAGTTTCTAGGGTTGAAAGGGTTGGGCTGGTTCTCATCCCCTTGCCTGGAGCCTAACATCATGCAGTGGCCTGTCACACCAGTGCTTTATCAGCTCATCAAGGACCAGTATTTGCGGAGCAGAGGAGACTTTCACCTCTTGCCTGAGAGGAAGGGATTCTTATGCTCTGCCAAGTAAGCCCTCTGTTCCCCCGTTACTGTCAGAATAACCATCACTTAAACCTCCCTTTTTTACTCTCCTCTCCCTCTCTTTAGATTCCACACCAGGAGCTTCCCACCATGCTTCCAGTGCCCAGATGAGTGAATATTTCCCAAATACCCACCAGAGTTTTTCTGTTCAGTCTCCCTTCTCGAGTATCCACAGATACCTGTGTTTTTGTGTGATTGTGCTGTGAAAGAAGTTTCTTTGACCTTTAAGTGGCTGTTCGTTCAGATATCTGCATTTGAGTCCTCCTCTCGACGTACATAACAGGTTTTTAACCAAATGTCACTGGTGAGTGGGTGAGAACATTCAAAGTCTTAAAGTAGATAAAAAAATAAATAAATCAGAGACAGGTTTATTTTGGCTTACAGCCATAGAACCCTGAACACATCTGATCTTGTCTAATCTCGGAAGCTAAACAGGGTCGGGACTGGTCTTCGATAGGAGATCACCTGGGTAATACCAGGTGCTGTAAACTTTCTCAGGACATAGCGTAGGTCATCTACTAATTTGAAGGTTGGTGGTTCAATCCCTGGCTGCTCCAGTCTGCATACCAAAGTAACCTTGGGCAAGATATTGAACCCAGAGTTGCTCTCGATTCATCAGAGTGTGAATGTGTCTGCGAATATTAGATATAAAGCACTTGGATGTAGAAAAAAAATGGGTGGATGCAAATATTTTGTATAAAGGGCTTTGAGTGTTCAAGTAGAGTAGAGCTATATAAGACCTAGTCCATTTACCATTTAGTCAATCTAGCTAGAATCTCCCAACCTCACACACTAGCTCAGGTTCCTTCCCCACCAGAGAGCTGACATTCCATGTCTCAATAGCCAATCTTGATATCCATTTACCATTTATATAACACAGATATTATGCAGATGTATTTTGAGTGCACTGATTTTTCAATTAATCTTCACTGTTTATTGTGGGTATAAAGAAAAAGGGAGCTTGTGTTTCTAAAGTGTCTGTTAAATTTAGCGACTTCACAGCATGTCTGTAATTTCAAGCTATTTTGCTCCCCTCTTTAATACATTTAGAACATTATGACTTCAAAATAAGGATAGTTGTGTGATGGGGAAGAAAAAGTTGCATGGTTTTCCAGCTGGTGGAGATATTCAGTGAAATTATGGCAATAGCAATAATAAGCTCTTTGTCACTGATAACCTACAATCTTCCATTCTTTTGTCACAGAGGTTGAGGTAAATGAGAACTTTAGGTTTGTGTATTACATACAGAATACAGGTGGAGCTGAACTATGAAGCCAGTCTTTCTTGATCAGCATGCTTGTCTACTTATGTAAAAGGGAGTATTTGAACTTTCCATTTTTTTGTTTACTTCTAGCTAGTTTAGCTTCTAGTTTACTTATGCTTCTTACTCCTCTTGCCAGCTGTTTCCCTTGAATCAACTGCTGAACTGTTCCTTCTGCAAACACAGGACTAAGTATGTCAAAGAGCCCACCATTGCCATAGAGCTTTTCGATGCATGCAAGGTAAACCATAGTGATATACATACCTCCGAGTCTCATTGCAATCTTTCCTTCTAAGGGTGGTGGTTTGCTCCACAAGATCTGCTGTGCATTACTATAAATAGCAAGGGCTGCAGTCACAAGAATATGGTGCTGTCCCAGTTCTGCAGCAAGCTGTACAAGTTGTATCTTAAATGTATAGATGGCGGACAAGTCTGAGGGTGAAAGGCATGTAGTGTACACTGGCTACTGGACAAGCAGTGTCTGATATGAAGGAATTGAATACAGACCACACAGTGACATGCTGCTGTTTATCAACTGTTTTTTGGGCCAGCTTTCATACCACAACTGTCTTCAGCTGCTTTAGAGACAGTTATGCAAATCTACCTGTGAAGTCTACAGTATCTCCATCAGTGGAAAGCGGTGAGAACCCACTCTGGAACCCGTGCCAGGCATGGAGACATGGTGATGGCTCCTATGGAGACTTGGCCTATTTGGAACACAACAGAAGCCATAGCATGGGTTGTATGCTTTCTATCAAGGGTGTCTTCATTTTAGTCAAAGTTGTTAATGTGCGTTCAGCGACCCCGGTCAGACCAGTTAGCCAGTTGGGAAGTAGACACCACTCTGTGTCCTTGATAGCTGGTTTACCTCGAGGGCCGGTGTCCTGCAGGTTTTAGATGTATCCTTGATCCAAAACACTTGAATCAAATGGCTGAATTACCTCCTCAGTATGCAGGCAAGGTCTCCAGAGTCCTGCTAATGACTTCTATATTTGACTCAGGTGTGTTGAAGCAGAGACGCATCTAAAACCTGCAGGACACTGGCCCTCACCGGCCTTGAGTTTGACACCCCTGGGATAGATGATCACTGCTGACATATGATTGATTTTCATCGTCAATTTGCTCCATGATTTTATTCAATATGCTTGTAGCTTTGTGTAATATTTGGTTTTCAGAAAGACTGTCTTGTGTGTGGAAGTGCTGGCTTATGGTCCCTCTGTGTTTTCCTGCTTCGCTCACTGTATAACCTGCATGCTTTCCCCTTGCCTCTTATTGAGGAGAGTTTTGATGTGTTGGCAGGAGCTCATTGGTTTTTCATCACTGATTTGGCAAGTGGATACAATCAGGTTCCTGTTTCGGAGCAGGACAAGCCACAGACTGCTTTTTGTACACGCTTTGGCCTGTTTGAATGGAACTGTATGCCATTTGGCCTGTGCAATGCTCCCAGCACCTTTCAGCGGTTGATGCAAAGGATGTTTGGGGATCAGCAGTGTCAGTTGTTACTTCTCTGTTTAGACGACATTATCATTTATTCCTCTTCTGTGGTGCAATATCTCCAGCAGTTAGAGGTAGTCCTTGATCGTTACAGCAAGAGGGACTCAAGGCAAGACTTGAGAAGTGTGCCTTCTTTCAACAAGAGGTTAAGTACCTAGGCCATGTGATCTCCAGTGAGGGGGTCGCTACGGACTCCATTAAGATTGAGGCGGTGGCCAAGTGGCCACGCCCTACCAACGTGTCAGCTTTGCGTTCATTCTTGGGGTTTGCTAGCTATTGCTGGCGTTTTGTAGATGAGTTTGCCATGTTGGCTGCCCCTTGCAATGGTTGGTAGCTGCCCTGCATGGCACGAGGTTAAAAAAAAAGAAAAAAAAGGGCGGCTCAGGACAAGCAATGCACCTGCACAGGTATAAACGCAGCAACATTGGCCACTTACGTTGTAGCAGCTGAAGTCTGAATCAGGGGTAAGTTGGAGGAGGAGGATGGATGAGAGGGAGGTCTGGGCTCTACTGATGCCACCCCGGATAGGAGGAAGAAAATGGATGGATGGATTTTTGCATTGTTTTGATGCGTGTCATGAATTGTATAGCAACGAGCATCACTGATAATGGCACAATGCGCCACACTTTTAAGTCACAATTTATTCATTTTTAGGATGTTATTTTCTCATATTCAGTGATGTGTGAACATTGTTTTCATAGTCTTTGCAGTGTTCATAATGCACAATGTGCTGTGCCGTACAGTTAAGCAGCATTTACAGTGTGATTCATCATAGAAGAACGCCATTAATGGTTTCAAATGCCTTTGTTTAGACAGCTTTAAAATTATTTTTGTGTCTGAGTGTTTCTTAGTTTTAGACTAATTTTTTTCCCTTGCTTAGTCGACTAGTAAACTAGTCGCCAGGAACTTCCCTACAGGAGACCATACGTGGAGGGGAGGGTGTAACAACGCTCCCAAACACCACCTGGGAACCCTTCCCTCTGCCATCTAATTACTTCCCCACCCACCTGTAACAAGTTTACCATAGGCGCATGGTGGATGTACTGTTTTAGCTCCCTACGGCGCACAGTAAAGGGTGGCAAACAGCAATAAGGCTGGGCTTAAAAAAAAATGTCACACGCTCAACCCACCAATACAGGAGTCCTAAACATACAAACTGAATTAGCACCACAAATAACAATTTGAGGATAAAAGAAGCATAACACGCTTAGATTTACTCACCGTGATGAACAGGTCGCACTACCGACCTATTAATGCAGGGGTGGGCAAACTATGTCCCGGGGGCCACACCCAACCCATTGTTGTTTTTAATCCAGCCCGTCGAAGACTGGTACAGAATAGCCCAAATCAAATCAAATCATAATTATGACTGATGTCGAGGACTCTGAGAATTGCTACAACAAACATGAGACTGTTTATGTTAAATATGTATGCATCTGGTGCTGGCCCAGCCCGTCTGTCAAATTTCAAAAAGTCTATGGGCCCCAGAGCCAAAACATTTGCCCACCCCTGTATTAATGGCTGCTCCTGAGTGCAACCACTAGCCTGCTGTGTTACAAATAAACAGGTGCATTTGTTACGCATTCACAAGTGGCACCTCACCCAGCTAACAGTGCTTACCTTTCGTGATGGCACAGTGGGTTAACCAGTTTCGATATAGCTCAAATGCTGCCACTCTTCCACACTATTTTCGCCAGGAAAGGCAAGGAAGAAGGATCACACAACTCACACTCCAAGCGTTGTTACCCTGTCACAGACACCACCTCACAATTAATTTCAGGTGTGCAGTGACACAGCATAATAACGGAGAACAACAAGAGGGCGAGAGAAAGGGACTAGTGGCCAAAATCAACCCACCTGATCACACAAGGATAAAGTTTTTTCTCTATAAGAAGAACATGGCAACATGGTTTAAGTTGCATCTGAACAAACCACAAGACTTCTGGAACAATGTTCATTCGACAGACGAGACCGAAGTGGAAAAGTCTGACAATAATGTACAGCTTCATGTTTGGTGAGAAACAAATATAGCATATCAGCACAAACACCTCATTCCAACTGTCAAGCACAGGGATGTATATAGTATACAGTCTGCATCACTGCAGACTGTATACTATATACATCTGTCAATCTCCTGCTCCCCTTTCCCCTGATGTGAACAAAATGCTGAGATACTTAAATTCCTCCACCTGGGGCAGCAACTTGTTCCTGACTTGGAGTGGACATTGAGTGGACAACAGTTTTTGGTGAGGACCATGGCCTCAGATTTCAATGTGCTATTTCTCATACCCGCTGCTTCACACTCGGCTGTGAACCACTCCCGTGTGAGGTGGAGGCCACCACCTGATGCAGCCTAGAATGTCCTGGTGCTATGCAAGGTTATTATCGTTAACAAAAAGTAACAAAATAACAAAAACTAAAATTGAAAAAAAAACATTTTCGTTAACTGAAATAAATAGAAATGGTAATTAAAAGGTAAAAACAAAAACTGAATCTGTATTGTGGGTTTACAAAACTAACTAAAGCAAACTGAAATGACCTTAATGTCTTTAATTTTCGTGTTTGTAAGATTATTTAAAAGCCTTGTGGATTGATGTGATATTATTTTTTCTGCTCTAGCAGTTTCGGCTGGGGGTGCCTTTCAAGAAATGTAACTACACGTTGGGTCCACACAGCCCAAGATTGGCCTGTTCACCATTGCCGAGTCTTCTTGTATAACCTTAACATTATAACCTTGCTGCTACGTGCACTTATGTACATCTTATCTTTGATCATGGTATTTGTTAGGGACAAATTGGTTTGCACAGAAGTCCAAGGATACCAACCCCAGCCCGCCACTTCTCACTGAGGGCAAATCCAGATAGGAAAAGAGTCCAGCCCCTCTATAAGAGACTGGTTCAGAGCCCAGGTCATGCGTTGAGGTGAGCATGACTATATCTAGCCAGTATCTCTGAACCTCACACGCTCTCTTATCAGTTCTCTTATCAGTCTTGTTTTGCAGTGTATGTCTCAGGAATGAGTACTGGATGGAGGAAAGGCAAAACAAATAACATGGCTCTTTCCAAAAATAAAAAGTGCATTATCTATGGATGTGTATGCAGCTATAGTGTTTTTGCTCTGGTCTGAATGAGTTCATAAGTTTGCATTTACCCCTTGGTTTGGTTTCTTTACTCAAGGAAATAAATGAATGAAAGAGAAATGTGTGGAGCAGAACAGTAATTACAGAAATAAGAATTTGCTTCTCTGTTTGGAGTTTATTGGCAGTCTTGTTAGCCTGGCCACAGTATGCCATCCACCTTTTACTTGAAGACCTGAAAACTCAGTCAAATTGAGTTCAGATTTGGTACCTCTTAAATGATCTAAATACTTAATACTTAATCACATACACCACATTTGTCATGTTTTCAGTTAAAGTAAGAAGAACCAGTTGGGGAAAGAGGCTTGGCAAAAATCAAAAAATAGAAAATGTGCTGTTTCATTATGAGTTGACTCATCTTCGGACATTAACTAGTTTGTGGTGAAGAAAAGGGAAGCAGAACATTGAGGGAAAGGCCCAGCACCAGTATTTTATCAGCCACAGGATATTAGATACAGAAATAGTGTTTCTGTTTTGCAAAGCGCTCAGGGTAATGTGCTTATGAAGGACTCGCTGAGCTTTTTCAAGCTCCAGAGAGTGCTTCATAAAGACTCACTGTTTCAGACATTAGGAGGAAATTAGGTTAACTAAACCACAACTATGATACTCATGAATTAGCTTCTTGATATAAATCCAGATTAAATTATTACTGTATCAGGAAAGTTCTGTTGAACAAATAGATTAGTTCAGTCTTTCAAGTTCAGGTTTTGCTGAGATGTTGCAAGATTGTGTGTTACATAATGGTAAATAGACTGGCTCTCATATAGGGCTTTTCCACTTTACTTAAGCACTCAGACTGCTTTAAACATGTCTCATTCACACACATTCATACAAGTACTTGTTTTCTACACCTAATTGCTTTCTATCTAAACTTTATGCACATTCACACTGTGGTGACTGCACTGGGAGCAACTTGGTGTTCAGTATCTTGCCCAAGCAGATGTTGGCATGCAGACTGGAGCAGCCAGGGATTTAACCACCAACCTTTGAATTAGTAGATGACATGCTCTACATCCGGAGCCACAGAGAGCTTAGCTTTCATCCATCCAGCTCTTCTGCTTATCCTTTACTGGGTTGCGTGAGGCTGGAGCTAGTGATGTTACGTTTTGCACCGAAGCCCCGAGGCCCGTACCGAGTAAAGGGGGCGTGTCTAAACGAAGCCTGTGTGGAGGTTTTTGAGAAAACCTCGTGATGTGACTGCTTCATTATGTGATTCGAGCTGCTGAAAAAGAGGTGGGAAACAGAGGAAGCGTTCTGGGTGATTCGAGTCTGATCCGCTGTTATAGCAGCAGGATCAGAAGCACCTGTACAAATCAGAACTTCCTGCTTCTTCAGTCTTCTGTGAGAGTTTTCTAAGGCTGTGGAAGTTATGCCAAAAGAATCGCCTGAGACTCAACACTGTCAGTTTTATGTATTCGTGAATAAAAAATTAATAAAACACACACATACTGTCTCTTTATTTCATCTTGCTTTACAATACCTCAGATGGAGATTTTGACAGAACTGCATAATTATGCTAAAAGATCCGCCAGCCAACAGAACAGCAGGAATGGTGTAAATTAAATGTCCAGCAGATGTCATCACTCCTAAATGAGCTGTTAAATGGGGCTTCTTGTGATCAGGCTTTTGGCGAATCAGTTGGCCTCAAAGATTCGACACAGTCACAGGGCCTCATTGTACCATCACTAGCTGGAGCCTACCCCAACGGTCATAGGCCGCCAGTCGCAGGGCTAACAGAGACACTACTAGGACTGCAACTAATAATTATTTTGGTAGTCAACTAATGTCAATTATTTTATTAGTCAATTAGTCAAGTTTTATTTCAGTCTTAGTTCACCTGTTCAAGCCTGCCCACCTGTTAATATCACCTTGTTGTCTCCTTTCACAATTAAAATAATGACCCATAAAAAAAACAAATCAAATGCATTTTTAACATTTTGAACATCACAATAAATATAAAATATTAAAGTGAATGCAATTTTTATTTTTAAATAATATAATGTACAGTTAAATAAAAATGGCATCTGTCCAAAAGTTCAAAAAAAGCCTTCAAATTAAATTAGAATTTTTTCTGTCCAAAACAACTGAAACGTTTACAGATGATTCAGTTCATGAAGGGGTTTACTCTTCAGAATGAACACTAATATTAATGCAAGAAAAAAATAGAGAGACAACGTAGCCGCTCCTATTGTCCTTCACTCGTTAGCTAACATAAGTGAAATGGTAGCGCTTAGCAAACATCATCCATGAGACATTGTTTCTGACAGGTAAACTAACAGAAATATGACTGTACAAACATTAACAGGGTATCAACATGATGTGCTAACTCTCTGTAAGGTACCCATCAGAGCTGACATCACAGCTCCAGCGTGCCAGCGTTTTAAACCATAGACGCGTGTGTGTATGTCCTAAATGCTCACACATTGCAGTGATGCTGCAGCGGAAGGAAAGCTCTGCTTTGCAGTCCACATTCAACTTTATTTTGTTTTCTGTGAAATACTCCTACACCTTTGACAGTCTGTCAAGATTTTCCTTATTTTCTCCAGCCTTCGCTCTGTTCCACCATTGTTATGTTGTTCACGGTACTTTCTTCGTGAGTATTGTTGTCACTGGCACACAATGAGGCAATACTGCCCCATATCTTCCTGTGGTGTATTGCAGTTTGTGATGCATTGATGTCAAAATTACACGTAGACAGATTTTTGTCGTAGATATCATTGATTATGTTGACAAATTGTTGCAGCCCTACTGTATATACCTAAAAACTGAAAACAGGGTGAAAGAGATGAGAAAAGAAATGCAAAGAGTAAAACTGATGAGCGAGAACAGCGCCACAAATGATGATTACAATCAGACACAAAACACACAAAGACACTTAACACTGTCATTTCAGAGAAACACAAAAGCACTACACAGACACAAAAATGCTATAAAGACATCAATACTAAAAAGCAAAAAACTACAGAGGGAGCCAAAATGGCCATTGGGGTAAAAAATAAAATTAAAAAAGAATCAATGTACATGGTGGTTAGTACTGCTGCCTCACAGAGAGAAGGTTGTGGGTTCAAATCCACCATCTGTGCAGAGTTTTCATGTTTTCCCCAAGTCTGCATGGATCTCTTGAGAGACATGCAGTCAGTGGGGTTAGGTTAACTGCTGACTCTAAATTGCTCATAGGTGTGAATGAGTGTGACTGGTTGTCTCTCTGTGTTAGTCCAACAACAGACTGGTAACCTGTACAGGTGCACCCTGCTTCTCCGCCCTATGGCAGCTGGGATACCCCAGTGGTGGTGATGATGGTAAAGCAATATTAACCAACGATGAATTACAAAAAGACTGAACACTTTCTCACAGCATTACTGGCTGACATTCACAAACTGTTGGTTATATTAATTCACCAGTTTCTAGCTGATATCTGAATTTGCTGATGTTACTTCACTGAAATTGGGCTGAAATACTCAGCTCATGTCTACCAAGTTTACCAAAGCTCTGTGTGTGTGTGGCCCAGCTGTTTCTTTCAGTTTGTAACAAACATTAAAACTACTTTTTGTCTTGGAAATGCAGACCAGTCCCTCCTTTCTTTGTTTACATGTGTGTAGGATCTTGTCTTAGGCTATTTGATGTTAAACTAAAATTTATATTTGAGTTTTCCATTGGAATCTTATTGTGTTTATACAGTGAATGCTGCTGCTCTTACTAAAAAAAACAAGAAAAGAAGAAAGCCTAATATTTAGGAGCTGAGATTAAATGATGCTGTTTAGCAAATAAGTCAAAATTTATGTTGAGTTCTTTTTCAGTACAAGCCTTTTAAGACATTTAGCTTCGTTAGTGAGTGTTCAAATATGCAGATTGCAGAGAACTCTGAGTTATTATTATTAAAGATTCTGGATCCGTCTGTACAAAGTCTAAACCACCATATAATGAGCACAGTGAAACCTGCAGCTGTTTTACTGAGAATCAAAAGAGATTAAAAGGGGAGAGGGATACTGATCTTAGACCAGCAGGGCTTCTGTTTTTAACACTGACTGGTTAGCTGCATGAAGAGAATCTGTTCTGTAGATTTTCTTTGACAGGATTAAATAAAATGAAAAAAAAAGAAAAAAAAAAAGAAAAAAGAAGGGAGAAAGTGTCATGTTTGGCAGTTTTCACAAATGGAATCATGAGCCAAATGCATTGTTGGACTAAACATTTTACAATTTTGACAAGAGCAGAGCTATACGTTCTTTATAGGCTACTCTTGTTAAAGAGAGCGAGAGAGAAATAAAAGGAGAAACCAAAGAAATAAGAGGACAGAGCTAGATACACACACACACACAAAAACAAACTTGCTGTTTTATGTTGCAATGAATGGGTGTGCATGAGTATGTTTCATTACAAAAACACTCAATGAGAGCAATAATCCAGAGGCAAACAGTTCAAGACCCACGTGACCATCTGCAGCCCACAAGGAGCTCACAAGATCTGTGGCCACACATCCCGATGATAACTGCGCATACCCCCCCAGAGGAGAAAGGAGAGAGAGACCCTAGATCAAGTCAATGAACCCATCAAGCGATTTTGCACCTCTGAAAACATCCTGCTTTGCATTAAGCCTTGTATCAGCTACTGCGTTAGCAGAAAGTTTGACCACCTGTTTGCTCGCTTGTGTGTCACTACAGCTGGCCACAGAGTCAGGTTGCCAGTGGTAGCTGGCGCACCAGCACCAGACGGTCTGTCAACCTTCACTGCACAATCTTTTATGTTTAAAGGTCCAACAGTCAACATATCGCAAGTGTGGCAGTCATAATAAAAGCTGGTCAAAGTAACCCAATGTTTGGGAAACGTGATCCAGTGCTTCCTTTATTACCTGGGTTTGCATAGTATACTCTGGATCATCCTTATTAAAGGAAAGGAGACAATGATGTCATGTGATGTGTAAATATGCCATAGCAAAACATGTTTTAAGCATTTATGTTAAACCCACAGGTGACCTCTTCCAAAATGAAATACTCTATGACAAGGCTTAAGTCAACAAACTGCGTGAAACAATCTCAAGCTTTTGAGAACACCACAGTTTCTTTCCAGTGCAGCAGGGTGCCGCCTGCTTAAGCGAAAGACCATCCATCACCAAGAAACAGCCAATAGAGCAGCTTTACAGTGTTTGAGCTAGGAGGCTGCATCAGCAGATGGAGAACAGCCATATTGGATGTGGCAAAAGCAGCCAACATAACATGACAGAGATGCTGCACACTTGTGCTGTGTGGAGCTGTTCAAGCATTTTACAGTCAAAACCAGATCACATGGGATTACCTTTCACAGGTAAGACTGAAGAATTGCTTTTTTTTAATCCTATTTAGCCATTCTAACATTTTGAAAACATAAGTTACAGACGCTGCAGTAATACTATGTAGTCCTGCGGTACATCTCCAAACAATGAAGTCAGCCTTATTTAACTACATTGGCCCGAACCAATTACTCTGCTACAAATAAAGACTGATTCAGGTCAAATCCAGACCTTCTTTTTGCTGCTGTCTGCATATGAGTCTATTTTTGCATTTTGTGCTTCTTTGCACCTTGTTTTTGTGTAGTAATAATAAGAATAATATATTTATTTTATGAAGCACTTTACAAAAGTTAGATATAGCGCGTTTTTGTTTTTATTTTACCTTTTTAGCCATACAATTTAATTGTATGCAATAAAACATGGATCTATAATTTTAGTATACAATTTTACTGTTAAAAGAAGAGCAGATCAATGTCTATTGCAGTTTCTCATTTTAATTTGTAAACTTTGTTCTTTTTTACCTTAAAGATTGTCATTAATGATAAAACCAGTGAATATAAAAATGTTTTTATTTTTAAATTCGGATAACCTGTCGATGAGATATCTACATATAAGGGTCTGGTTACTGTACAGGGTTACAAACATCGGTATCCGTAAACACTCATGAAAACATTAGAAATACATAATGCCTACACTCTAACACATTATTGAACATTTTTAATTATCAGAGAAAGTTGCGTTATTCTTTTGTGCCCATCAGTTTCTCAGTATATATTAGTGCATACTTGAATGTGTGAATGAGACGCATCAACTTAAAAAAAAAACTTTGTAGAAAGGCGCTTTATGAAGTTCAGTCCATTCACTTGTATTAGTTTACAGCGCAGATCTGCCACATCTATGGCGGACGCGCTGACGTGCCACAGCAACATCTTGTAAGACACCGTCTGCGTGGATCTTTCGATGAATGCAGCCCCTAAATTTGGACGAAGCTAGTGTTTGTTTCTCTGAGTCTGCATGTGTGATACTTCTTGGCTGTCTATATTGTTTCTCGGCATTTTGACATAAAGTTTTTTCAATAAATAAGCGATCTTCTCGAACATCCGAAATCTTTGCAGCGCTACGATTATATCCGGGTTACTGTAGTGACCTTGGGTGAGTGTTCATCATGGCGGCTTTGGTCAGATTGAGTTCTGTGTGCCGCAGAGGAGTTAAACGTAAGTCCGGCTACCTTCTTCTCATTGTTTCCTTCTTTTCTAAGTATGTGTTCTTCAGTCAATGCTGCAGCTTCGCCGCAGAGGGTTTGGACGGAGGTCAAGTTTAGTGTCAGCTGTATGCGTGCAAATCGCGCTGGTCATAGACTACAAAGTGCGCGGCTCCGTTAAAACGAGTTTAGTGTCGTTGTGTGCCGCAATTTGAGTGTTACTGTCAGAGGTTAATGTTAGCAGGTCAGTGTGTGTGAAGGTTTAATCATGAAGGGTGCTGAGGGACGTTTTGCACGACGATGACGTCAGTGTGGGACCGCGACGCTGTCGCAAAAAAGAAACCACAGCTTGTTCAGAAGTTGGAGATTGACTACGTCGAGTACTGAATGAGGCACCTTAAACCGTAAGCTCATTATTCAGCGACAGAATTCTAAAACGCGACTTACTTACCAAGACAGTGTAAAGTAATCCTGGAAGTACATGTTAACAAGAGTGCTCACGGCCCCTCCTGTCTGTCTGCGTGGTTGATTACAGCTGTAAATGCACAATTAACACATTCTACAACTGAGTATTAATATTTAAAGAAAATAAGGATTACAATAGACCTTTTTTGGATGACATTGTTTCTAAAGTTAAAGCCCTTCTAAATAGCCAGGTCATGTACACAAGATAATGCAGTGAGTCCGAGTAACCTGCATTTAACCAGGCAAAGTGGCATTTTTTTTCCTTTAGTGGCTTGAGAAAAAGCAAAGTCTCTTGAGCCTCTTTTTTAAACTAGAAGATTATCAGGACAGGGAAGGTTCAGCATCGGGTCCCAAACTTTTTTACCCTAATTCATAATATGCAACTATTTATATAACAGACTTCTTTGTTTTCTCTCCTCAGCTATGTTCTATCAAAGCACATTGCTGGTCAGGCCACTGGCAGGACCACACAAACACCAGGAGCAGCCGTACCTGCTGACAGCGAGGATTCATTCATCACAGGCTCTGTATGGTCAGTGTCGAGAAGCATTAGTACTCTGTGTGCAGGTGTTAAAACAGGACAAGAGGGGCACCATAGAATATTTAAATCCTGACATAATACAAGCAAGTGGTATACTCCTGATATCTTAGGACCTGAAGACCTGGTGGATTAACCTTTTTTCCCCCAGTAGTGGTAAACCAGTGTGTATTTTGTATTAGAAATGTTCACAGCTAATGCTGCATCTGTTTCTGAGGTCTGTGCCTTATTTTTGAACTGCAAGCTGGGAGGGTGAGACAGAAGATGAAATGGATGGTTACACTCACAGGGTGAAAGAAGGAGCTGCAGCAGAGTACAGAATACAATGTTAATTTGTTTCTGAACAGTAGTGATAAAGGTCAAAGTCCAGTTTTGTGTATTCAGGGGCATTAAATACAACAGTATTAGCAACCACTCAACAGATGAGGGTGTTTGAAGTGAAACAGGATCACTTTGGTACCTGTTTTGGGTTTTGATGGTTTACCCTTCAGTTTATAGGAAGCACTTTTTTTTTTCTCACATGAATGCAGGTGGTAACATTTTGACCTGATTACCTGCCATGTGGTTTACTGGGCAGTGGTTCCACCCTGTGATGCACTGTTCAGGTTTGTTCATATTTCTCAAGTGTCAGAAATAAGCACAAACTGGCTCAGATTTAACTGTTTTTTTTAAACTGTCCCTAATCCCACTGACATGCCCTCAGTAGTGGAAGCAGAGTCGGGGATGACTTGCTCATCACTGGGGGTGAGGTCACTGAGGTGGTTACACAACAGAGTTCCTGAAGGCTCTGGATGTTGTAGGGCTGTCTTGGTTGACATGTCTCTGCACGTGGTTCCACTAGATTTGCAGACCGGGGTGGTGGTCCCTGTCTTTAAGAAGGGAGACCGGAGGGTGTGCTCCAACTATTTGGAGATCACACTCCTCAGCTTCCCCGGTAAGGTCTATGCCAGGGTGCTGGTCCATCTGTTAGTCAAACCTCGGATTCAAGAGCAATAATGCGGTTTCCGTCCCCGTTTTGGAACGCTGGACCAGCTCTTCATTCTCTCGAGGATATTCGTGGATGCGTGGGAGTTTGCCCATCTAGTCTACATGTGTTTTGCGGACTCGGAGAAGGCATTCAACCTCGTCCCTCGAGGCATCCTGTGGGGGGGTGCTGCAGGAGTATGGGGTGTTTGGCCCATTGTTGCAGGCCATTCAGCCCCTGTACAACCCCAGCAAGACCTTGGTTTGTGTTGCCGGCAATAAGCCTGACTGATTTATATGGGTGTCTTTGTCACCGATTCTGAATTTTATGGACAGAATTTCTAGGTTCAAGTAGTAGCAGAAAGCTTTTCCGCCTTGGTGGCCTCAGCAATTTTGGTAGGCCAGCCACTCCTGGGAAGGTTCACCACTGTTCCAAGTTTTCTCCATTTGTGGATAATGCCTCTCTCCGTGGTTCACTTGAGTCTCAAAGCTTTTGAAGTGGCTTTGTAACCCTCTCTAGTTTCAAAAGTTTAGTTCATCTGAGCACATAACCCTTCATATAAGCATACTGTGTCACAGTTCCACTTCCTTTGTGTGATTTAAACAAATAGAATATAACCTGTTAAAGGGAGCTCAGAGCTGCTGGGAAGCAGATTTTCTTACTGTCAGACAGTTGGAGTGGTGCCAAGTGAACGGGCTGCTAATGGCATGGATTGCTGCATAGACATGCCTATTATCCAAAATTTCAAAATGACTTCTCAGAAAAAACAATGCAACATTAGATTAAAAAAAATCACTCCAAAGAGACAAAGACTGGTATTGGCACAGTGATAATTGACTTCAAGAGCACAGACATCCAAGACACAACAGGCTCAAAGAAGTAGCCAAATCTCATATACATTTCAGGCAAAAAGGGTGTCAGTGATACTCCAAACAACCTCAAAGGGACGCAGAAGGATTCAAAACGGACTCAACCATTTAGTGGTTCTGTTTTTGCAGCTGTTTTGACACGAGCCCCAGTCTTTGTCTGGTGGACTGTGCAGAATTGTAGATACATGTGCTTGAGTGAGTCAAGTTCAAGTCAGACCATACGTCCTATTCAGAGGTTCACACTGTTTGGCTTTTGGTAATGGAGCCTGATAACCTGTGGTTTGTCTTGCTTCACAGCGAGCTCCAATGCTAAAGCTGCTTCCCTGCACTGGACGGCAGAGCGAATGCTGAGCATCCTGCTGCTGGCCATGGGTCCTGTAGCATATTTCAATCCTGGTCCTGTCATTGACTACTCTCTGGCCGCTGCACTGACCCTTCACGGACACTGGTAAGACTAGCACGCACTCAGCTGATCCCTGGATTCAGTAGTTCTTAAGATGAAAAGAATGTTTAATATTCAGAACCCTCAGATAAAATATTTCTGATGCTTGTTTTATTTAACACAGTGAACCACAGCTGCTCTATTCCATAGCTTTCAAAGGCAGACTTTCACTTCCTGATTACTGCCTTTTTGTCACAATTCCCATACATTATTTTGCAGTTGCACAACAAAAATCAGTTTCTTGGCATTTATGACCAGAAGAAGGCAACAGTATTTCCTCTTTCAGCTTTTGTATACTGCTCAATACAGTTGGTTACTATTCATTATGTATTGGTTACTATAAAATTCTTTATTAAGCACTTTCTTCTATGCTAAAGTGCTTTCTAGCCAACACACACACACACACACTCTGATGAACACATGAGAGAGTAACTTATGATTCAGTATGTTGCCCAAGGATACTTTGGCATGCAGACTGGAGCAGCCAGGGTTTGACCCCCGCTTTCATTTAATAGGTGACCTGCTCCACATTCTTATCCTGTAATTTGATTTGCCAAACACATCAGTTACAGTCACCCTTGGGATTAACAGGGTTTCTGCGGGGTAGTAAAAGTTAGTAAATTAAATGAGCTCAAATTAAGGCTAGAAAAAGGTAGTAACAGAATTGACTTGGTAGTAAATTTCTCATCACCCCTTCAATATATTTTGACTTTTCCATTGATACAGACTTTTTAAGTTTGTTTAGCTATAAAATCTATATAAAAATATAACTACTCAGCAGGACCTGAGCTGACATTGATAAACTCGATTGTTCCGCTGGCTGATCTGCTGTGTGCATGCAGGGTGGTGCAACCACTTAATATGGTGAGACTAGCGAGTCATTTTGCACCTTTGCACTTTGGCTCGATGACCCGGCATTCAAATACTGGCTTAAGTCAGTCATGGGGAAAGATTGAGAGGCTTTTTGTAAAATGTGCAGAAAAAATATAAATTTGACCTGGAACAGTGTGATGGTGATCAAATTACGCTGAGCATCCACCATTCACCAGCAGCGAATTTGCACACGCAGCCATCAGATCTATTTAGTTTTTTGGTGCTACACAAAGCACTGCGACCGCAACCTCAAGGTCAGCAATGAGCACAAGTATTGTCATCACACCTCAGCAGCAAACCAGTCTTCCAATATTCTATTGGAAAATAAATCATAGGCTTGTGAAACTTGAATTTCATTGCATTTTGTTTATATTCTTTAAAAAAACAACTTTCCTAAGTCTCCTTGAAATGTTTGGAATATTAATGTGTGTGAGGTCTTAGTCAAGACAAAGTCACAGTTACACCTATAAGTAAGTGGGATAAAGTTTTGTCTTCGGTGAGAGATGGGCTATCATCTTACATGGCTTAGTGCTGTGAATCCACCGCTACCCCAAAAAAGGTTGATGTTCTATTTTGTGCTGGTAGTATAAATATTGTAGAGGTAGTAAATTGAACTCTGATTCTTGTATTAACTCTGATTAAGAAAGCTATTGGTCAGAACAGGACTGAGATTTTTGGACAAAAGGCAAATTTTTCCAGTGGGACAGTGGAAAGATTTGGGGATCTCAGTGTAGCTGCCAACAGGTATCAACCATGGTTAGTTCTGTCTCTGTTTGCAGACTTGACTGGGTGGTTTTAGTTAATATTCACAGTGATGTGCTGTTCCATTTAAGTGCAGACAGAAGGGCGTGCCAGGTGGATCCCTTAAATTCCAGTCATAAAAGCTAAGCAGTGACTCTCAGGATCCAGCTCTTTGAAGAAAATAATTCAGGCAAATCCTCTGATGCTGGACAGAAGGAGGTTGGAAAGCTTCCTCTTTTGAGCAAAGTTAGTGCTTAACAGGATTTCACAGCAGTAAAGATTGTTAGAAATTAATTTTAGCTTGAATCAGGGTGGATGCAGGTGAAAAATGGAAGTTAAATTGAAAACCATTGTTTCACACAATTTAAGATTTTGCACCTTTTGAACACATTTCATAATATTGAGCTGCAACTGCAGCAGCATTTCAGTCCCAGCTGGAATTTAATATCTGCATCACCGCCGAGTGATGTCTGACGTAGAAGTGACAAGTAAGGGTCTTGGCTGTGATAAGATGTTTTTAAACGTCAGCATCTGTTCATGGAGCAGTAGTTGATGTGTATGCTCAGCTGCATTAATGTTGAGTAACACTGAGGATATTAGAAAAACTGGTGAAGAATGCTCATTTTACATGAAAATGTGTCAGTGCTATGTGGCGTGCACTGTGGTCATTTGACGCATGTGCTGTGTACCCAGTTGAAGCAAAGTGGGGCTGTGCCATTCATTTTTAAGTGTTTCTTCACTGATTGCTCATCTTCTCCTGTGCTTGCTTTCTCACAGGGGTCTTGGGCAGGTGGTGACAGACTACGTTCATGGGGACACAAAGATCAAGCTTGCCAATGTGGGTCTCTTCCTCCTGTCTACATTCACCTTTACTGGTCTTTGCTACTTCAACTACAACGACGTGGGCATATGCAAAGCTGTCGCCCTGCTCTGGAGCAAGTGAATATGATTGTGGACTGGGAAGCTCAGGAAGACCGAAAACACTTCTCCTGTTTAAAACCAATTAAAGTGTTTGTAAATATATGATTATTACGTTTGTGTTCATCGATTCAGGCTTTGTTTCGTTGATTGGACTGTTGGCATCCACTTTCTCTTCTGAGTGGGTTCGGTTTTTGTTCACTGTGGGCTAAATTTAACTATAAGGACAGCAACAGCCATGACTTTAACCAAGTCTTACAGAATACTGTATGATCTCTCATTCTTTTTTTGCATCCTTTGTATCACTGATTTGCATTTGTTTGTATGAAGGTTTTCTTTTCTTTTTTTTTTTTTTTTTAA
>VUQJ01019881.1:3203-18213 GCA_015108635.1 Andinoacara biseriatus | reverse complement strand
TCTTTATTAAGGTTTTTTTTCTTTTCTTTTTTTTTTTGTGAGATGTGCCGTAACACTTATTTAAAGACAAAACAAAAAAGTAGTGGGAACGCAGGGTGATATTTGGAGTCTGGTCACCTAAAAAGTAACTCTCCTTCCTCTGCTCTCCAACATAAATGCAGATGCAGCAGAGGATCTTTGCAGCAAGGCAAACTGAGAAGGCAGAGACACTGTTCCCCCATCGGACTACGTAGTTTTACAAATATTTAAGCCATATGCTTAGTGTCGTTGGGGAGAGATAAAAGACATGGAAAATAAACACGATTTTTATAGAAAGCTACCCTAATGCATTCTACAATAGAGATTTTGGCTTACAGAACTATAGGTGTCATCATTATTGTAAATTTACAGCATAACCTGCCTAAGTGAGTGTGTGTGTGGTCGTCTTTATTTCCCCCCCTCCTCCATTCACTCATGTTGATATATAATTCGAGTTGTGTTGCTCTGTGACGTCAGAGTGTGGCGGCGGTTTCACCTCCAGTGGGTCGAAATTTAGGTTCTTTTTTTAAATTACTTGAACTGTTCTGTCCTCATGTCCCATTATGTTTAAATCTTGTATATAACGAAGCTGGGGAAAATGTGTGAAATGACTGAGGCCTGTCTCTCTTCTTTTCTCTTTTTGGTTCGTGATCATTTCAAATGATTTTATTTTAAGATATGAATGGGGTTTTTTTTAAAAGAAGTTGAAAGAAAGGCTTCCCGCCCCTCCCCTCCTCCACTTATCAGTGTTACCTTGTATTGTTTTGACCAGGAAGTTAATGTGTGCTCCATTTCCGTGAGGTTATAGCTGCTGTAGGTCCACGCGGGGCCCATTTTAGTGGGAAAAACTATTAACGCCTTACCAGATGTTCTGGTTGACAACAGTCCTCTGAATAATGCTGTTTCCTCGCTTTAACGCTTGACAAACATTGTTGTGAGGGAGGATTTTGGGGTGTCTAGAAAAAAACTGGTCCAGTGAGGGAGAAATCACTATTGAGGGGGAAACGCTGCCAGGGCCCCTGCAAAGATGCAGTTGTTCTCTCTCGAATGTACTCGTGTTGTGGTTTTGCTTAGCCTGCTTTAATATGAAAATGATCAAGGAGCAGTGATTATCATTGTCATAAACAAATGCCCACAAGGTGCATTTTTAGTAGCTGCTGCCCTCCCTCTGTGCCACTGTTGATTTAAAAAATAATAATAATTGTGTGAAATGCAAAAAAAGGGCTACCTGGCTAGTTAGGTAGGTGAAAACATTTAAAATCAGGCTGTAAATGTGTTTCATCCTTTGACCCTTTCAGATTCCCCTCCATTGTGAGCATGACTTAAAATGAAGCATTTTTTTTCCCACCTTTTCATTGTTTATTTTTTTTAATTTTTTTTATTTGTTGACCATGTTTCCAAAGAAGGCAGGGAAATCATGTTTTCCTAGATGTGGTTTTAGGACATAAACACAATAGGGATTTAAACAAATTATACTAGAACTGTCTGTAATTTTCCATTTTGTACTTCTCCTTTAATTCCTAGCTACACAGCCATTTTACAACACAAACAACTTGTGCTGGAATAAAACATAAAGATCCTAACGGTGTGTTTCTCGTCAATATATTTTTGCACTCGACATAAAACATGGTGCTGGGTTGGATCCTGTTTTGCTTTTAGAACTGCCTTAATTCTTAGATTCAACAAGGTGCATTGCTCAGAGATTTTGGTCCATTTTGACATGATAGTGTCACACACTTGGTGCAGATTTGTTGGCTGCACATTCACGATGTGAATCTCCCACCACATCCCAAAGGTGCTCTATTTGGATGGAGATCTGGTTACTGTGGAGGCCGGTTGTTACAGTGAACTCGTCACACTCAAGAAACCAGTTTGAGATGATCTGAGATCTGTGACGTGGCACGTTATCCTGCTGGAAGCAGCCACTGGAAGAGAAACTGGACATGAAAGGATGGGCGTGGTCAGCAACAATACTCAGGTGGGCTGTGGTATGTAAACAATGCTCAGTTGGTATGAAGGGACCAAAATGTGCAAAAAAAAAAAAAAAAATCCTCCCCACTATTACACCAGCAGCAGCAGCAAGCAGCTTCAACCACTGAAAGAAGGCAGGGTAGACCTATGCCATCATGTTCTCACCAAATTCTAACCCTACCTTACTATCATAGCAGAAATTGAGACTCATTGGGCCAGGCAAGGTTTTTCCAATCTTGTCCAATTTTGATGAGCCCTTGTGAATTGCGACTGAAGTGGCACCAACTATGGTCTTCTGCTTCAAGGTTTGAAACACTACCTTCAGAGATGCTCTTCTGCATACCTCGATTGTAATGAGCGATTATCTGAGTTACTGTTGCCTGCTTATCAGCTCAAAGCATCTCTTCTGGTCTCTGACCGCAACAAGGCATTTTCTCCCAGAGAACTGCAGCTCACTGGATATGTTCTCTTTTTTTTTTCGACCATTCTCTGTAAACCGTAAAGACGGCTGAGTGGGGAAAACCCCAGCAGATCAGCAGTTTCTGAAATATTCAGACCAGCTTGTCCAGCACAAACAACCACATTCAAAATCACCTAAATCACCTTTCTTCCACATTCTGATTCTCAATTTGAACTTTAGCAGGTCATGCATGACAAAATACATTGAGTTGCTGCCATGTGATTGATTAAATATATTTTAACCAAATGTCAGAAACACGGGAGATCGAGCCACTTTCTCTTCAGTTGCACATACACTGGGAAATAAAATAATGTTAATAAAAACTATTTTACTCAAAGGAGTCTAAAAAATGTGCTGCAGAATGAATCTAAATCATGCTGGGAAAACCGTCAGTTCCTGCTGATTTTTAATTCTGGTCATCTAGGGAGCGTCTCGCTCGCTCACTCGCTCTCTTGCCAGCAAATGTTCCCGTTTTGTTTTCAGTGATGTAACAAACTATCAGAGGTCTCTGAGTAACTGAAGCCAGTCCTTCCTCAGTACTGTACCCTTTGTTTAACTGTGGTGTCAGTCACTGGCTGTTGAAAGTAACTGGCTTTTATTACAGAGCTCTGATTTCAGCTGAGATACTAGCAGGCCTCAGCAGGAGATGGAGATCTTTTTACCTTAAGAGAGCCGCAGATACATCAATCACAGATTATATTTGGTATGGAAATCTTGAGAGACCTGATTTTTACTTGAGATGCAAGGACACTCGCTGAATATTGAGAAACAGGAGGAACACTAATCAAGACATCGTCACACAGTTATACTGTAGTTCCCTGTCAGTGCATGTTTATAGTCATCTATTTGGATTAAGGCTGATGCAGCTCTTTGAGACTTTGGTCTCTTAATCTGAACTTGAAATGGCACCTTATCACAGAAGCCTTAGGGTCACATTGTTAGCTTCAAGCTTCCTCCCACAGTCCACGTGCATGATAGGTTAACTGCTGATTCTGGCCAAAGCATACGTGCAAACTAAGGTAAGCAAAGCGATGTATAAATGCCAGTCCATTCCATACTTTTGAAGTAAAAGTGTGCAAATCTTTTATTTAAGTCGAGGCCTACGTGCTGTTTCAGAAAGGCTGTGTTAAGTGGCATAAAAGCACTCAAACTTGATATTTCTTCTTTCAGCTGCTCCTTTTTTGGGTCTTCTCACAGCAGATCATCTGCCTCCATCTCTGTCACACCAACCCCTCTGCATGTTCTCCCCATTCAGTTTCCAGCTTCAAACTCATGATCCTGTCAAACTCTCCACCTCCACAACACTGTTCACAGTGGATGGGGAGCCACGTAGTGCACAGAGGTCAGCAACTTTATGCAGTGTCAATTGCTACAGACCTCCAAACTTCACGTGGCCTTCAGATTAGCCCAGGAACTGTGCGTAGAGAGCTTCATGGAATGGGTTTCCATGGACAAACAGCTACAGCCAAGCAAAATGTAATGCAAAATATTAGATTCAGTGGTATAAAACACACCACTGCTGGACTCTAGAGCAGTGGAGATATGCTTTCTGGAATGATGAATGCCTGGGTTTAGCTGTTGCCAGAAAAATTATACTTGTCTGACTGTTCCAAGTTTAAAGCTCAGTAGAGGGGGAATTATGGTGTGGGGTTATTTTTCAGGAGTTGGATAGGCCTCTTAGTCCCAGTGAAGGGAACTTTTAATGCTTCAGCATAAGACATTTTGGACAATTTCATGCCCCCAACAGTTTGGGGATATCCTTCCTGTTCCAACGTGACTGCACACCAGTGACAAAGCCAGGACTATAAAGGCATAAGAGGTGAGAACCTGGTAAGAACTTGACTGACCTACAAAGAGTCCTGACCTCAACCTGAACACCTTTGGGAAAAATTAGAGTGCAGACTGCGAGGCAGGACTTCTCATCCAACATCAGTGTCTGAGCTCACAAATGTGCTTCTGGAAGAATTCTGATATTTAGCACAAACTGCTATATCCCCAATCATGTTTGTTCAAGTTCAGTTACTAAGTTATGATAATCAAAATAATTTGACATTTTTGAAAGTCTTTGAAATAAGCTTTTGCCACTTGTCATTCTCATGGAAATCCCTCTGAACATTGCCCCTAATTGTTTCTCTAGTCACATGACTTACAGGAAATAGTATATTTTTTGGAGGGTCAGAAGATCCAGTAAGTATCGCTCTTTCATCAACCTTTTTTATTGAATTTTCCATGTCTTACAATGTGGGAAAGCATAACACAACCACTCTGTTATGATTATTTATCACCTAAACTGATATGTTTTTGTACTTTTGAACCAGTGGTTGTTAAAAAAAAAATTGTTTCTGGTCTTCCTGTGCTAGCCTGCTGTTCATTGCATAGGTAATAATGGCTGACTTAAGCATAAAATGCCACCCCCACCCACAAGTTACTGCTTTGAACAGGGGGGACCTTTGGCCTGTATCACATGTGGAGAATGTTACTGTATCATTGAGGGTTAAGTAACCAGTGGAAGCCTGCTACCTATTTGCTTAATTAAAATCCAATTGCTGGCCATGCTGTGTATAATGTCGTTTCTCGGCTGGTACTTCAGACCACTTGGTCAGCTCACACTGTATTATATTTCCAAATCAGAAATCCAAATGCCACCTTTCCTGATTTTCCAGTCTGCCCTAAATATGTTGTGTTCACAGACTAAACAAAAACTAGGGCCAGCATTGCGTGCCATCGACTTCATTTCCACAGCAGCTGGAGTGAAGTTTGGAGGGTCAGGTCTGTGGGAACGCCACATGCTCTGGGCAGCCAATGGGAATTGAGGATGAAAACAGCAGGAAGTGAGCTGGAAAATGGGATTAAACATGCACCAAGCTTCACCAACATACCGAATGACTGACGGTGAGGAGCCAGGGTGGCTGTTGCTCATTGCGGTGATCAGATGGAGGGAGGAGTGTTATCATGCTCCTGCTCCTCAGCAGAGCTCTTCCCAAGGTCAGCCACATTACACAGGCACATTAGTCTCCAGAGGAACTTTACTGTCCTCTGCAGAAGCACCGGCGTTCCTCCTCAGACACCCGCAATGAGCTATTTCACGGGCACTGCTCCCCAAGGTCCTCAATGTCACGCTTTGATGGCTGCTCCCTCATGAATGCTCCAGTGATGGCAGTGTCCCTTGAGTCAGCAAGCACTAAAACATCCAGCTGTGGAGGGAAGGGCCGGCTTGAATGTCACTGCAGCAGCCGTGGGCATCACGGCCCCACCCTCCCTTCTCCTCGCTGTCACGCTGGTTGAACCCTCTATGCTCATATGTCTCATGTACAAATACTTGTCAACACATCCTGCTGGAAACAATGTATCTCAGCGTCAGAAAAGATCAAATGAAAGAAAATGGTCAGTTTTTTTTTTTTTTCCTGCCTCCATCATTACCATAAACAGAATGTGATTTGTGTTCCTCAAAGAACAGAAAAAACTTCCCACTGCTGTTGTGATTGATGTTAGGTCATAACAAATATCATTTAAAAAAAACTTGCAGAACAGAGCAGCCAGATGGATATGTGTGTGTGTGTGTGTGTGTGTGTGTGTGTGTGTGTGTGTGTGTGTGTGATGCGATGCATAAGTGACTATCCTGGCTACTTGTGAATGATAAACTGTTATACTGAAATATACAGTGCTGTCTTAGTTTTGTGCATATTTGTCGCACTTGCATCTTTCAGATGAAACAAATTTTAATGTTAGACAAAGATAACTGCATAAATACAAAATACAGTTTTTAAATGATTTCATCCAAACCTTCCTGGCCCTGTGTGAAAGAGCAATTGCCTCCTAAACCTAACAACTGCTCGTGCCGCTCTCGGCAGCAAGAACTGCGTTCAGACGTTTGTGATCACTGGTAATGACTCTTTCATATCATCATCACTGTGCAGGAATGTTGGCCCCCTCTTCTTTGCAGAATTGTTTTAATTCAGCCACATTAGTGTGTTTTTTGGGGATGACTGTTTAAGGTCGTGCCAAAGTTTCTCAATCTAATAAAAAGTCTGGACCTTGATTGGGCCACTCCAAAACCTTCATTTTGTGTTTTTTGAGCCATTCAGAGGTGCTATGTGTTTTGGATCTTTGTCCTGCTGCACAAACCAAGGCTGGACATTCTCCTTCAGGGTTTTCTGTTAGAGAGCAGAATTCATGGTTCCATCAGTTACAGCAAGCCGTCCAGGTCCTGAAGAGGCAAAGCAGCCCCAGAACATCACACTACCACCACCATGTTTGACTGTTGGTATGAAATGCTGAGTTAGTTTCACACCTGAGGGGACTCAAACCTTCCAGAAAGTTCAGCTTTTGTCTCGTCAGGTCACAGAACAGTTTTCCCAAAAGTCTCAGAGATCATTAACGTTCTGGAAATGTGAGAAGAGCCTTTGTGTTCTTTTTTTGGTTTTTGGTTGGTTTATTGCCTTGGAGCGCTCCCATGGACGCCATCGCTGCCCAGTCTCTTTCTTATTGTTGAATCATGAACACCAACCTTAACTTTGTTGGGGCTCAGGAAGTAGAGCAGGTCATCTACTAATTGGAAGGTTGGTGGTTTGATCCCTGGATGCTACAGTCTGCATGCCAAAGTATTATTGGGCAAGATACTGATGCATTCATCAGAGTGTGAATATTAGTGCTTGTGAATGAGTGCTCATGTAAAGTTTTATATAAGAATCAGTCTGTTTACTATTTAAATGAGACCTGCAGTTCTTTAGATGCTGTTCTGGGTTATTTTGTGACCTCCTGGATGAGTCGTTGATGCATCTTGGAGTAATTTTGGTAGGACAGCCTCTCCTGGGAATGCTCGCCACTGTTCCAATGTTCTCCATTCATGGATGATGACTCTCGCTGTGGTTCACTGAAGTCCCAGCGAACCACAGATTTGTAATCCTTTCCTTGCTGATAGATGACAATGACTTTAAAGAAACAGCCGAGAAACATATAGTTGAGTTCTTCAGTAGGCTAAAAGATCTCAATTTATCCTTGTCAGACTCCTACTTAAATGTGATTAATCTCAATCTTAATTCGGTAAATTTATCAAATGGGGTAAATGGCACATCAAGTGAGTACTGTACTGAGTTTCCTCTTTCTGAAATGGGTTGCTGAACATTATCAAACTGATTTAAAAACACACACACACACACACCCTAATTCATGAAGGTACTAAAGCAATGCCTGTGGGATTGAATTTAGATGTGATTGGCATACTGTTTTTGAACCTTTTTTCGTGCTTTGATCATTTTAATGCTGTATTAATATAGTTTTGAACTGTTACAATATGTTTTCATGAACCGTAGGAAGGCTGGCTGTGCTTTGTGTTTCTGCTAATGGGGATCCTAATAAATAAATAAATAAATAAATAAAATCAGGGCCCCAGTCGCATAGTAAACGACTGCAAAAGAAATGAAACTTTAAGTGCTGAATCCACTCAGGGTGATGAAGTGTTTTTATGTATTTTTCTTTGATAAGCGGTGGTGCTGGATTTACTGTTATTAAAAAACAAAACAAAAGGGGGAACACAAAACATATTGGCTCTGTTTGTAATAACTGATCAAAATAAATACTGAACGTGTTGGTTCCCAAAAAACAGAGAACCGGTGTGTCCCCATCTTCTAGTTGCTACTTTCAGCAGGTTAATAGAGAGCATTTGTTTTGCCTAATGAGTACATATTGGTGCATTTGTTTTCCTCCACAGCGTTGCAGTAATAGGTTTTGTTTTTAGCAGCCAAATATCCATAAATGTCTGTTTATTCTTACTGTATTCATGTTTTTCTTAGTATAAACCAAGAAGAAAGAAATATTTAGGGTCTGGCAGGACTGGTTTTGAAATAATGTGTACATCCTTCCAATTGATTTCTTTATTTTTTACTTTTCTACACTCCCAGACACAGTGGAACAGGCTTCCTTTCAATTCAACGCATTGCTCAGGTGCTTTCTTGCCAAAATTTTCCTCATACAATTCACATCTTTTTGCCAAATATGTAGCCCCCAATACCCAGGCAAAGCCAGGTAAGCTGCTGGCTAATTAGCTTAGCTCATATTTACCATTGGAAACATTGAAGTGATATCAATATTTAGCAATGTTATTGTTCTATAAGGCAATAATTAAGGCAAATAAAAGACTTCATGAGCCTTTCCTCGTGACTTTATGGGCTCTCTCCAGTTTTAAGTCTCACTAAATAAAACATGAAGCCAATTTTTTTGAAATTATGGTGAAACTGAGGTTTCATGACAGGAATTCACAAACCAGTGTGTGACATCATAGTGGCCATGTCCATCTTTTATACTGTCAGCACGGTCTGGCATGACACAGTTAATGTATTTTTCTTTAAGAAGGTTGATGATAATTCAGATTGGCTCGGATGATATTAGGAATGATGCAATGTTTGACAAACCCCCAAAATAGCACTTTTTTTCCCCCAGTTTTCAGGCTTTGCAAGGATGTCTTTGGCAGGCCAGTTTTGGCCTGCAAGCCATATGTTTGCCTCTGTCCACAAAAGAAATGAACTCACACAGGTGAGTGATATTATTATGAACTATCTCATCTTTATGTGTTTGGAAAAGTCTTTGACTGGAACTGCACCCAATAAAAGGGCATCAGAGGTGACAGAAGACCCATAAGCCTCCGGTAACCCCACAGCCTCTACAGCCCACAGCCACCCATCAGAGGGGAAGAGGGTATTATGGGATGGATCTCTCTGTTCTCCCTGTCACTCCCTCCCATCTCCTGGCCTTTATCGGGGCCAGCTGACGTCACAGCGGCCTCGGGCACCCAACTGTCTCTGTTGTTTTTAGTTGTCAGTTTTCCACTCGCACCCTCCTCCCACTGGCTGATGTCCAAACTCCTCCAGCGCTTTGTAGGAGTGACCTTTGCAGAGGCAGACTGACAGACCGGCCTGGGCGCTCACTCTCCCGGTGGTGTGAGTGGTGTCAGTGTGTGGCGCTGGCAGCAGAGCGGGGCTGAAAGGATAATCTGAGACTGTGGCTGGCCCGCTGAGAGGACCGTTTACTGACGGAGATCCCAGCAACTGCGTTTATCTCAGGCAGAGATGCATCACTTCTAAACACAGATATCAGCTTTTATCAATCACCAAAGAAACTTCACAGTATTTCTAGCAGATTTTCATCCATTCTCTCTTCCTCAAACTGTATTTTTATTTATTTCATTTGAATTGACTTTTGCTCTTATTGAATTTAGAAAAGGTTACTGCACAGTCCCTTTATGGAATGCTTTTTCCTCTTAAATATGATTAGTTTCCTCTCTTTTTTTGTAGTTTAAACATTTTAAAGTCTGTGCATATTGAACCTCTTTAATGTCATTCAATGTCATATTTTATGGTAGTTTAAATTCAATCAATTTCACTTATTAAGCTCCTTTATTTTGCTTTATTCCTTCTAATTGAGCTTTTTCTTTAGGTATCTTTTAGTATTTTTGTTTTGTTGTTATTTTGAGTTACTTTACTTCACAAAACGAATAAAAATAGTTTATCAAATTGTTTTGTCTGTAACACACTCATATATCTTATATAATTGTGGCCTATTAAATAGATTTTTGACAGTTATGTTGATATGTTTGCGATGAATGAAGCTGGAAATAAAACAAAACAAACAAAAAACACAGGGAGGTTTTCCTCAAATCACACTTTGTTTAACCTGAAGATAGTTTTGTGAAATGAAGTTAAAATTATCATGAAACGGTACATAACATAAACTTTAATAAGATCGAAGGATCGAGCTAAAATTATGTAATACTTTGAATTACCATTATAATTAATCCCTGATTTTGGATTAAGGGATCTGCTTTAAATTTATATTATTACTTATTTAGCAGAAGTTTTACTGTGGCTCCTCTGTTGCCCATTACAGTTGTGGCATTCCTCAAGGCTCTAACCTTGGTCTTTGTTTTTAATATACATTGTCATGAAAAAGTTTTTCCCCCTTCTTGATTTCTTAGTATTTTGCATATTTGTCACACTTAAATGATTCAGATTTAAATTTGAATACTTGAAAAAGTTAAATTTAAATAAATTCAAACTGCAATTTTTAAATGATTTCATTTATTATGGGAAATAACTATTCAAACCTACCTGGCCTTGTGTGAAAAAGTAATTGCCTTTCCTTGTTAAATCATGAATTAACTGTGATTAACCACATTTTTTGGAAAGCCAAGTTCAATTTCATTAACCACACCTAGGCCAGATTACTGCCAGACCTGGTGAATCCAGAACTCACTTAAATAAAGCCTGTCTGACAAAGTGAAGTAGATAAAATATCTGGGGAAAAAACAAACAAACATAACACCTCATTCCACAAGCTAAAGGGACCAGCTGAGGGAAAAAAAAAAACTGACATGGGTGACATGAAATGGTATCCATGGGAGAGATCCAAGGAGAAAAACCACTGTTGAGCTTTCTGTGTGGGTTTTCTCTGGGTATTCTGGTTTCCTCCCACACTCCAAAGACATGCAGTTTAGTGGAGTTAGCTTAATTGGTGATTCTAAATTGCCCATAGGTGTGAATAGGTGTCTCTCTGTGTTAGCCCTGCAGCAGGCTGGCGACCTGTGACGTTTTCATGAATGTTTGACAGCTGTCAATGCTGTTTTTAGTTTTTCCCATATTTTTTTATTTGCTCTGTTGTTTTTATTTTGTTTTTTTAACAGTTTCTTGGATTTTAAAAATTTCTTTCTGTGAAGCACTTTGTAACTTTTTAAGTTTCTTCTTCTTCTTGCTCTTCTTCTTCCGGCTGTTCTCTTTAGAGCGAACCACAGTAGATTATCTGCCACTAATACATTATATCTCTCCTCTGCCTCTTTCACACCAACTCTCTCTATGGCTTCTGCCACTACAGCCATGAACTTTCTCTTTAGCTTTCCTCTTTTACTCCTCCCTGGCAGCTCCACATTCAGCATCCTTTGTCCAGTATATCCAGCATTCCTTCTCTGCACATGTCCAGACCATCTCAGCCTTGCCTCTCTAACTTTGACTCCAAACTGCTTCCAGTAACTTTGATTCTTCTTCTCTCCAGTGCATACCTCCACTTCTCTGGACTTTCTTCCACCTGCTCCCTACTCTCGCTACAAATCACAATGTTTTCTGTGAACATCAAGGGGCTGAGACCAGATGACATCCCTGATGTAATCCCACCCCTACCTTGAACCCATCTGTCACTCCTACGGCACACCACTGCCTCACTGTCATCATACATAACCTGCACCACCTTCACACACTTCTCTGTCACTCCTGACTTCGTCATGCAGTGTCACAGTTGTTATTATTACAAAGAAAGCTGATGAGCTGTTGAAAGTGGCTGGGGAGAGGAAAGTGTGTGCTTCCCTGCTTAGGCTCCTGCCCCCGCGACCTGGCCCCGGATAAGCGGAAGAGAATGGATGGCTGGATGGATGGAGATTGATCTTAACATTTTTAAACATTTTGTGCAATTCGGGCTGCACTACAAATATTTTTTCTTAGTAAGTAACCTTTAAATTATTCTTTTTTGCAGCAGCAGTAATACGTTTCAGATTTTCTCCATCAGCACCAATGGTTCAGAGCAGACTGTCTGTATGACATATTTGAGTGAGAGCAGAGTGAGAGGTCGCTGCATGCTGCCGCTCTCAGATGGCGACTCTTCAGGAGGTCCTGCTGGTCAAATCAAATGGCCAGTGACAATAAGATGACTACCAGCCTCTAACATATGCAGTCTTGGACGCTAGCAGTCAGCGACCTTTCTATGTCCCTGACAATTCAGAGATATCATTTACACATGTTTTTGATTTGATCTTTCACACTGGTATGATCACTTATTGGAAACATAATATAGGTATCTAATAAGTGATTTCACTTGGGTATGGATATTTTATTGAGCTGTTCCTTTCTGTGAGTGATTAATATTCTAGACAGCTACTCCTGCTGTTCCCGGACAAAATATAAATCCCAGTACCCCTGTACAGACAAAAAAATAAAAATAAGAGCCCCCAAATCTAAATAGAAAATCCCTTTCGCTCTCCATATTTTCAGTTATGTTATGCTTATATCTTACCTTACATGTAGGAAATAAAAGCCACATATATAGCCATATGTTTTTTCCGGATAAAAATGACTGAACTAGTGTGAAACAAAAATGAAAACTGCTTTTAAGCAGTTCTGCTGAAGCCTGCTGAGGTGTCCTGCAATCCTGTCATTCATATGCACGGGACTAAAACGCATTCTTCTTATCAATATGCACAAAAAAAAGTGTATATTATCTCCTGCCATTCCAGAGAGAAGTATATTGCACAATAATGGGAAATCCGAGTTATGCATATTTAATTAAACAATCTTGATTTTTTTTTCCTAAATAAGTGAATTCCCTGACCTCGTTTACCTTCACGCAGCGCGGCTGCTGCAACGTCCAGAATCGCGGTGGAGCTCAGCTACCTGACCGTGCCGTTTGGGCGCCATCCCATGGACAGCCAGAGCACACCTCTGTGCGTCGTCTACGCGCTCAACTCTCATGGTATTCCGCCGCGTAGCAACCTCGCAACTTGCGTCTCCTCGCTGTCCAATCGGGAGTCAACCAGCTGCGCGAGCAGGGCCAATCACAACCAAGAATTTCGGCACCAATTTAAACAGAGAGCGACCGTTTCCTGATTTGGTAAATAACGCTTGCGACCGAGCGAAGGAAGGCAAACAATACGCACATTTACTTTACTAATCGGCAGCAAGACGGCTCAGGAATTAACTGGCGCGCCTGCAGTTAAGTAGTGAATGTTGATGACGGTGAGGCGACAATTAAGTCCGGTAGATTTGTACAGAATCAGAACCATGCCGTCCCGGGTGGAGGACTACGAGGTACTGCACGCTATAGGAACTGGCTCCTACGGAAAGTGCCAGAAAATAAGGCGAAAGGCTGACGGAAAGGTGGGTAAAACTTTTTTTTTTAAATTGAGAAACACAGAGCAGAACAGTATAACGAATTACAATATGGCGCCTTAACGTCTGCCAGAGGGACACAGGTATTGAAACGGTCATTTACAGAAATATTAACATAAATACAATAAAGAGATTTCGCTACCCGCTACTGAGATACCTTTTAGTTGGCTCAGTTTTATGGAATCCGTGAGTAATTGAGTTCAAAGGAGAAAGAGAGGGCGATATAGGGCAACCTTGTTTGATTTAACAGTCGCATACATTGCTTTGATAGCACTGCTAAAGTATGACCCAAAGCCAAACTTTTCTAAAGCGTGAAATATAAATTTATGTTCAATAATTCCTTCACTATATCCATGACCTTCCTCTGTGATCATCTTCTATTCCTCCTGCCTGGCAGCTTCATCTTTAAATCCAAAAATAACAGACTTTTGCGTTAAGTATATAAGTACCAATAGAGCTTAGATGTGTCATTGTAGCCACAGGCAACAGTGACCCATTGTCCTGACACATCTCCATTTTAGGTAGCTTCTCACACCTGATTCATTGATCATGCTTTAAGGCATTTTTAGGGCACTAGAGTAGAGAGTGGTTACTCAAAAGGTAAACAGTGCTTTTTTTTTTATAAATTTCACTTGTCTTCTGTCTTCTTACAGCACTGGTCTTTGTTGAAGGACAGTCTCTTCTGTCTGATCTAATTAACCACCTTTGTATATTCTTCTGGTTAATTAAAGCCCATTTGTATTGTAGATCCTAGTGTGGAAGGAGCTGAAGTATGGCACCATGACTGAGAGTGAGAAGCATATGCTGGTGTCAGAGGTGAATCTGCTGAGGGAGCTCAAGCACCCAAACATAGTGAAGTACTGTGATCGCATCATAGACCGAACTAACACCACCCTGTACATCGTCATGGAGTACTGCGAGGGTGGTGACCTGTCCAGACTCATCAGCCGCTGTATCAAGGAGAGGTGGGGTGGAAAACTAAATCATACTTTAGGTTGCGTGTTAGTGTGTCCCTCTGCTTCACAGTTGTGTTTGTTTATTTTTATTTTTTTTACCTGGACAGGCGGTATTTGGAGGAGCAGTTCATCCTGCGAGTCATGGCACAGCTCACATTGGCCCTAAAGGAGTGTCACAGGTGCCGTGACGGCAGGGCCACGGTCCTTCATCGGGACCTGAAACCAGCCAACATCTTCCTCGACGTCATGCAGAACGTCAAACTGGGCGACTTTGGCCTGGCGAGGATCCTGAACCACGACATCAGGTTCGCTGAAACGTTCGTTGGGACACCGTACTACATGTCTCCAGTGAGTTAACCTAAGCTTATGGTCCTCCTTGACTAAACTCTTTGATTTTATTATGTTTCATCTCATGATTAAATTCAATAAGCCACATTTACCACTATTTTTCCCCTTTTGTCAGGAACAAATAAACCGGATGTCATACAACGAGAAGTCCGATATTTGGTCTCTGGGGTGTCTGCTTTACGAACTGTGTGCTCTATCGTAAGTTCTGCTTTAACTGATTTTCCCAACAAACTGTTTGGCTGCAGATCCTGTAGTTATTGTTTTTTTTTTTTTTTTTTTTTTTTGTTTTTTTTTTCTTTCTCTTTTTTCCCCCCCCCCCCCCTCTCCCCCCCAAA
>VUQJ01019878.1:14312-25057 GCA_015108635.1 Andinoacara biseriatus | reverse complement strand
CTTTCCTTTTATTTTTTATTTTTTTTTTTTTTTTTTGTATAGCCCCCTTAATATATATGTTTTTAGAGTAAAATATTTAGCATTACTTGTTGTGTTAAACTTTTCCTTCCTTCTCTCCATCAGGGACTTCTTGCCCAGAGGATCTGGCATCGTCACCCGTCGTCCTCTCATCCTCCAGCTGGTTAACAGTAAAGCAGGCGAGTTGTGTTTCAGTTGTTAGGAAATACTTCTTGAAAACTGGATAAAAAAAGAATTGTAAAAATAAAAATAAGCATCTATACAAGTAGTAATAAAAATGTTTGGGTCGTAGGACCTGCAGACCATGAATGTTTGCACAGCTGGCAGACGTGCATGAGTGTAGAGACACACATGCTTTCATGAACCTTTACTCTAAATCCATACAGTATTAGTAAAGGTTTCTAAGAATATTATTTATGAACCTAATTACGCTTCAGTCAGTACAGGTGATGGCTGTGCTTTATTTGCTCTGTGTTTATCTTTCTCCCTGCTCTCTAAAACCTTTTCTGTCTCTGTGTAGAGTATGCGGAGTTCCTGCACTGTAAAGGACGGAAATTTGTGGACTTTGACGAGGTCCGCCAGGAGATTGAAGCAGAAACCGACCGTCTGACTGGATCCAACAAAGGGATCTCCCCCATCCCCATCAACCTCCGTGTCTACTCCCCTAATGGTAATACACGTGTTTTTAAAAATAACTCAGGCTTCTTAGTGCAAGGGTTTAGTTTCTGTCTGATCAATCTCACCTTTCCCTCTCGCCTCTGTCAGTGCTGAACCTGACCCTGATTGACCTGCCGGGGATGACCAAAGTGCCTGTGGGTGACCAACCCCCAGACATTGAGCATCAGATCAGAGACATGCTGCTGCAATTCATCACTAAGGAGAGCTGTTTGATCCTGGCTGTTACCCCTGCAAACACTGACCTGGCCAACTCAGATGCGCTCAAGATTGCAAAGGAGGTGGACCCTCAGGGTGGGCCAATGTTCAGAATCTTTCACATAATCTTTGCCTTGGTGCAGGAACCAGCTCCTCAGAATAATTAACAGTTACATTATTAAAAGACTTTCTGGCAATGATCTGTTTAATAGGATTGGTAGGGATTTAATTAAATGTAATTGTCTCTACTTTTGGCCCTCTTTCATGCAATCCATTTCAGGTTATTAACCATTTCAAGTTAAATGATTGTACAGTAACATGAGATAAGTATTACCAGTTATTACTGCTGATGACAGGAAGTTAGCATTTTAAATTATCAATGTGACTCCTGAGATGCAGTTTCTTAATGACTTTTCCTCAGGGCTGCGGACCATTGGTGTGGTCACGAAGTTGGACCTCATGGATGAGGGGACAGATGCACGAGACATCCTGGAAAACAAACTTTTGCCACTCCGCAGAGGTACGCACACACATGCAAATGCAGTGCAGGCAGGAAGCATTAAGACTCTTGTGCCATAACCACCGAGATATCATATCTATTGGTTTTGCAATTTGGTTGTTGCCACATTGTTGTTTTTTTTTTTAACCTGGTGTGACCATATTTGGATAAGAGGGTAGAGCAAGCGCTTGTCAGCTAACACAAGTGCTAGATAACTAGCAATTTAAGATAGAGTCATGCCTCTCACATTATCCTGAATTAATTGATGAACTGAATGTGGGAGAAGAATAACTTCCAGAGGCAAAGTTAATAAATGTTTAACTCTTATTTTTGTCTTTTTACCCCTTATTTGTGTAGGGGAGTGACATGCAGGAAACACTCTTGGATATACTTAGACCCAGGATGCTACACTGGCCTTTGGCTTATGGGTTGCCTGCTCAATCAGTTGAGCTATAGCAGCATGCAAATCAGAAAAAAATGATAAGTTTTTTTTTTTTTTTTTTTAGCAGATTTGATTTTTATGCTGCATTGACTTCTGAAATTTAAGTTAATATAGATAATGCTACAAAATAGCTGTCCAGCTAATTGCCTGGAAGAATTTAAAGATGACTGATGACTTTCCTTTCTGGGAGGACTTTGTATTAAATGGGATGGAAACTGCCTGAAACAAAGTGTGCTCACTGAAAGAACTGAACAGCAACTCCTTAGAGTGTCTTCTAATACATCAAAATGCTCAACAAGACTACACCCACCCACAGCCACAAACATAATAAAGTATATCATAGGTGTCATAAACAGGGGACTTAACTACAGAGACCAAAACTGGTTTTGAAAATGACTGTAAGCATGAAATTGGCATTTTAATATGAGGGTATGTGACAACCCTGGTGTTTGCCTGTTATTTCTGATTCAAATTCAGATACTTGTAAAAAAAAAATGTAAAAGAATAAAAACGTAAAAGTGTAAAAGAATAGAGCAATAAAAATAAGTAAAGCAACACAATTAAACAGACACATGGTGTTGTCTTTCAAAAACAGCAGCCTGAGTGCATTTATTCAATATTAAGTGATATAATTGCTTTTGGAAAGGAACTGTTCTTTAACCGGTTTGTCCTTGCTTTAATAGTTCCGAATTTCCTGCCCAAGGGCGAGAGCTCAAGGTGTCCTGGATATGTTGGGTCTTTAAGAATAGTTTTTGCTTTTGTTGGTCACCGGAAACCATAAAGTACTTCCAACTTTATAGTCCAGCACATTTTGTTCAGAACTTGAAAATATTTTTGATGCAAAACAAACACTCATGTTTTAGGAAAGGTAGTTTTTTGTATACAGTATTGAGTTTAATTGTACAAGCCCACAGAAAGAACTTTTTGCGATTTTGCAGTCACATATGATGAAGTGTGGATTTGGTCTGGTCTTTGGTAAAGCCTTTAAAATTCTAATTGGACTAGGAATCAAAATTATTGTGCTGCATGGTCTTCTAAACTCTCTGGGTGCCTTTTTTTTTTGTATTTTTCTTTAGGGTATATCGGTGTGGTGAATCGCAGTCAAAAGGACATTGATGGGAAGAAAGACATCCGTGCTGCTTTAGCTGCTGAAAGGAAGTTCTTCCTGTCTCATCCTGCATACAGACACATTGCAGAACGCATGGGTACTCCACACCTGCAGAAGACCCTCAATCAGGTGAGAGATGTACCTGATTATGCGTACACATATACATATGCAATGTATGTCACTTACAGCACAAAAATGTTGAAATTCAAGCTTCATTTGGCAATTATTGTGTAGACTGAAAATACCTTATTGAGTCTGGTGTCCTTGAAAAAGTGTCTGATTATCTCTGAAGTTTATTTTATTTTATTTTTTTTATTTCTCTCCAGCAACTCACCAACCACATCCGTGACACATTACCAGGGTTACGCAGTAAGCTCCAAAGCCAGCTGCTGTCGCTGGAGAAAGAGGTGGAGGAGTACAAAAACTTCCGTCCTGATGACCCTGCACGCAAGACCAAGGCATTGCTTCAGTCAGTACCCACTTACACACAGCCAGATGCATAAATGCATAAAGACTCTGGAGGTTATTAAATGTAATTATATTTTTTGTAAAATCTGCAGGATGGTGCAGCAGTTTGGCGTGGACTTTGAGAAGTGCATAGAAGGGTCTGGAGATCAAGTGGATACTTCCAATTTGTCTGGTGGTGCAAAGATCAACCGCATCTTTCACGAGCGGTTTCCCTTTGAACTAGTGAAGGTGATCAGAGTTGTGATGTCTTTTTTCGTCACAATTTATTTTTGTCTTTTTGATTGAGTACTTTTATTTCACATATATTTATATTGGTCACTGAATTTTATAAACAGAATTGCTCTGTTTATAATTATTGATGCTGTGTAGCCTAAGCTCTCAGGGAAAGGACACAAACTCCCCTCAGATTGTTGCTCCTCTTGTCTAGCTTCAAGTATCACTAATGATACACGTAATGAATAAAATCAAAGATTTTTTTTTTCCCACTGTGTCTTAGATGGAGTTTGATGAGAAGGAGCTAAGGAAAGAGATCAGTTATGCCATCAAGAACATCCATGGAGTCAGGCAAGTTTGATCCAGGCTGCAAAAACCCACACATTTGTCTTCTTACCTGTCTTACTTCTTTTCTGTCCATGTCTAGTGCTTTATGTGTGTCTTTTATGTGTGCTGGCTCTAATGTGTTTCTGTAACCATTTTCTGTAATCTCTTGGCTGTTTGTCAGCCTTAATATCTGTTTTCCGCTCCAATTCTTTGGCGTTTTTCCTCTGCTCCTCCTCATTCATTTCCCCCCTCCACTATCTGCTCATGCCTTCCCTGTGTGTGTCCTTGTTTCACACTGTTCCCATGTGTCTCCTGCACCATGTCTCCATGTTGGTCTTGTCTGTATGTCCTTCAGGACAGGCCTGTTCACCCCAGACTTGGCGTTTGAGGCCATAGTGAAAAAGCAGATCATTAAGCTGAAAGAGCCCTGTCTGAAATGCATCGACCTGGTCATCCAGGAGCTCATCAACACAGTCAGACAGTGCACAAATAAGGTATCGCTGCATTGTCACCTGCCCGACTGCCACTCGTGCATGGCCAGTACTGCCAAATGTCTCTTGGCAATTTTTGTGTGCTTCTGGATAATTTTTTTTCTGGATTGTGCCACTAAAAATAGATGCATTTAAAGGAAGGATTCTATTTTTATAGTCCTGCCTCGAGGTTTACTTATATGACCACCATAAAGTTACATGTTCTGGCTGTACTGCAGTGCATTGGAGTGGTGTCTCTGAGAAGCTGTGTAGTCAGAAATAGATGGGCTGTGACATGTTCCTGTACAGGTTCTTTGCAAAACAAGCTGCAGGCCTGGTTTGAAGCTGTAGTTTGAGAACGTCTACAGCCACAGCTGCTTCCTGAGATTGTACTTCAGCAAAGCCCTGCTTTGAACTAAATGTTCATTTCAGCATGCTAATGTTTCTTGTTCTATTACTAAACTCTGAGTTATAGCTGAGACTGGGGGAAACCTCTTACTGGGCAAGTTGAAATTTTATCATGAATGTGGGACTAACCAAAGTAATTAGGCTTCATTGTGATTTTCTGTACAGAGTTTGGTGTCGGGTTTCTAGAATGAAGAAGATATCCGCCGACCCCTAACGTATACGTGTACAGAAAGCTGAAATCTCAGTGACCCTGCAGCTTGTTTCTGTTCTGAACGTGAAGTAGAACTAACTAACCACCTCTTTTTCCCTTTTGTCATATTCCTCAATCTTCATCTTTCCTTTCCTTCTTTAAATGCTTTGTTTTCCCAAACTATTCCATCCGATGTGGGCTTTTATTTTTCTACCACCATTCCCTTTTTCCCCCACCATTGTCCATACAACACTTCCTCCTGATATTAAACCACCGACTCCCGTGATGCGTTACTACAGGACAGGCCTGTTCACCCCAGACTTGGCGTTTGAGGCTATAGTGAAAAAGCAGATCATTAAGCTGAAAGAGCCCTGTCTGAAATGTGTTGACCTGGTCGTCGTCGAGCTTGTCACCCTGATCAGGAAGTGCACTGAAAAGGTAAACATGAATAGCAGAGAGAGACATGTTTTGGTGATATAGAGAAAGGGTTTAAGGGAAAGAGAGTGAAAGAGAAACACAGGCAGGCTGAAGAAAGATAAAGAGCAGATAAAAGTCAATAAACTAACTTGCCCTGTCAGTGTTTTTGATCGTCACCCCTCCCCACTGCTTGAAAGCTTCACTCAACACCCATTATGCTGCTCCCCTGGGCCCTGCCGAATCCGAGAGCCCTTTCCCACTCTGATCCTGAAATCCACTCACTGGAATCAGTGATTTAACACTGCCTCACCAATATCCAATCAAGTAGTATACCTTTTCACATCCATATTGAAACGCTCACAATTCTCTACCATGCTGTATTTCATCTCTTTCCAAACTCTAACCTCGCCTTTTTTCTAATTGCTTCCTGATTTGAGTTTCTCTATGAGCTTGAGATCATAGTACATTGGAAGGGCTTATTAACCTGTTGCTGGTTTATAATGTGCCGCCACTTCTGTACAAGAAAACAAGAAATCTCAAGCTGATAGAAGACTTGTTAAAGCATGCCTCCTGAGGTGTTGTGTATAAATTGTGTTCATAGTGTACCTTAATCATCACTCGTTGGGTGTAGCTACGTATGGGGAGACATGGTTTCTTTGACAGTGTTGAGCCTGCATACAGTTGGAGCGTATCCTGTAATCATCTGCATCAGTCTGCAGCAGTGTGTGTGCATGTATGTTTGTGTGTGTTCTCTGCAGCTGACCTCGTACCCGCGACTGAGAGAAGAGACGGAGCGAATCGTCACCACTTACATCAGAGAGAGAGACAGCAAGACCAAAGACCAGGTGTGTGTGAGAGTCGCAGCCTACCTGCATAACTGTAAAGGTTGCCTTCTTCGTTTACACAACGCGTCATGTTTTGCCTCTTTGGCAGGTGCTGCTGTTGATTGACATTGAGCTCTCCTACATAAACACCAACCATGAGGACTTTATCGGATTTGCCAAGTAAGCAGGAAATTTACCATCACTAGTTGCTGCCTGAAATCTGCTCAGTCTTAAGCCATTTTGGTTTGACTGAAGTGCAAATTTGCTTTCTCAAATGCAGCTTTGTGGGTTAATATCTAGAAGAGTGTACAGCTATAGTTCTCCTGCGTGCTCCAAACAGCATCCTCACCTAAACTTAGTCTTTCCATTGCTGAAAATCCATCCACAGCAGACTATCTGCTCATATGCTACATGTGAGAAGGGCAGCTCCTTACAGCAGTCGACCTCAGTTCTCTTCTCACTGTGTAGAGTTGATGTATGAAAACAGTTTTTTTGCTCTTGAAGATCAGTTCAGTGTGTCTGTCGATCTAATGTAGTGACGAGCTTTTCTATGAATAACTGTCAAACTGTTTCTTAGTGTCAGGAAAAAGTTACATTTAAATGAAATAACATTGTTAACATTTAATTTAGGCCATTTAAAATAGCAATCAGGTGTATTTAATAAAATAGCTGGTGTGTGTAAATATATTTTAGTTTGGTTAGACTTTAACTTTTTTTTTTTTAGCACTTTGGAGTGGATTTTCTACTAACCCCAAAGACATTTAAAGCACACTTGAGAGTTTATCCTGCTCTGCCTTAAAGGGGAAAAAAAGATTTAAAAAAAAAACAGCAACAAAGTATGAGTGGATGTCCCAGTATACTACAACATGAAAGGATCAAAAAGTTGTGAAAGTTATTGACTGCTCAGCACTACTATCTTATTTTCTGTCTTCTGGGCTCTGTTTGAAATAAGTCCTGTATCTGGTGTTATTAAATCTCTCCTGCAGTGCCCAGCAAAGGACTGCTGCTAACGCCAACAAGAAGAGAGCAATGCCCAATCAGGTGATCAAAGACACTGTGCACACCTCAGCTAAAGTCCACATGCCACTGTGTCATCGTAGTACCTGCTTCCACCTGCTGTTATTTTGTTTTCCTTCCTTGGTGTTGTCTCTGCCTATCTCTCCTGTCATTATTACCCTTTCTTTCATCACATTTTCATACTCTTGTCTGTGCCCCTCTTGTCCTCTCTCTCTTTCCTCCGTCTCTTCTTGTGGTTCGCCTTTTAATGGCCCAGGGAGAGAATCTTGTAAGTATCAAGCCCCCTGCATCATCACTTGTAACTTCCTTTTTCTCTGGGTGGTTTAAACGGTCATTCTGACCATGTCGAGAAGCAAGATTTGTACTCCGTGAATAAGAAGTGGGAAGTGAGAGTCACACTTAATGAGTCAGCATCTCAGTCACATACACTTATTTCCCCTTAAAACATTTCTAAAGAATCTCTGTCAAATGTGTTACAAATGTGTCACTTTCTTGTGTGGAGTAAATTGCAGCTAACCAGTGAAGACAGACCACCACCTAAAGAAAAGAGGAAAAACTGTCAGCAGTCTTACAGCTTCAGCAGGATTGGGGGTGTCAGAAGCCCTCACCAAAAGTGCATCATTTGCCAAGAGAAGATGATGACCGGTATGGTGCCAAGCTAGCTAAAGAGGCACTTGGAAATCTAAACCAAAAGTAGCAAGATAGTTTGTGGAAAGTGCTTGTGGAGTGGGACTGTAGGCGTCATGCTAGTTCCAGGTACCACAAATGGGCTGTCAAACGCACAAATAAAATTTTCCCTTGGTGTGCATCAGGCACAAAAAGTTTGAAAACACCTGATAGAGGATTCCAGTGTGGATCTGTTTTAACACTAAGGTCTAGACTAGACTTGTAGTAAAGTCTAGACAAGTCTAGACTTATATAAACACTTTTTTCAATGTAAACCGCAGCAGTTTAAAGGTGTAGTTTACCTGTACCATTTATTCTATCTGATGTCATAGCCTAACCTAGCCTAGCCTTAAAGCTGTGGCTTTGTTTTTTTTGTTGCTCACAGCTCAAACGCTCACAATTATGCAGTCAATGCTTTAGCGGTGTTGGCGACCAATCCACAGAAGCAAACATCTGGCGCTTTCCCCTGACACCTAGACTGTAATTATCAAAAATGCCTCGACTGGCCTGGCTCGGGAAATCTGCACTTCCACTCTTGCGGATTTAATTAATGAAATGTAGCCATCAGTAATCCCGTCTGAGCAAGACTGCAGGCTCTTTTCAAAAAGTTTTAATTGCAGTATCGGGATTGTAAGCAATTAACGGTGACACATATCCGCAATCATGACTAATAATGCTGGGTGTCTGGCAAATTGCTGCACTAGTGGTCTATAAAAATTGCATTTTCAAACCAATTTGTCACAGCCTCCCACTGTAACAAACTGTCTGCAAGGCTGATGCTCCCACTCTGTAATCCATCTATGGTTACGCCATCCAAACTGCGTGTGTCTGCTTATTATCCATGTGTGTTCATTTGTCTTCTTGTTGATCAGTCGTGGCAGTAAAAAGGATGCAAAGAAGGTGACTTTCCATTTGAACCTGTCATCACTTGTTTTACTCTTTGTGTGTATTTAGAGATAATGTATGGATTGAAATGATTGTCTTGTGATCTTTTTTTTTTTTTTTCCTATCAAGAACAATGTTACACCAGCATGTTTTGCTGTTTTTAATGTTTCTGTCGTATTTCTATGGAAATATGTTTAGTATATGCTGATTGCTTGCTGTTGATTGCCTGTCTTGTGGGTTGGTCAGCGTAGTCAACTGTTGGACTCTCGTGTGCAGGTCATCCGCAGAGGTTGGCTCACCATCAACATCAGCATTATGAAGGGAGGCTCCAAAGAATACTGGTTTGTCCTGACTGCCGAGTCTCTTTCCTGGTACAAAGATGATGAGGTAAGGCTGCTTACAGGGACAAACTTAAGCGATTTCTAAGTTCTTGCATTAGAGTAAAGCTATACTGTGCCAAGGGATAGCAAAATCTTAGGTGTGCTTTTAAAGAAATGTCTTGAAGTTGCCTCAGTGAGTTGAGGTAGGTTTATATTTGATGTATTTAAGTCTGCCTACTTTTCATTTTTTCACTACATAACTGTGTGTTTTATCAGGAGAAGGAGAAGAAGTATATGCTGCCTCTCGACAACCTGAAGCTGAGAGATGTGGAAAAGGGCTTCATGTCCAGCAAACACGTCTTTGCCATCTTTAATACTGAACAAAGGTGTGGATGCTATGATCCTCTAAACCCATCATATTTTTTTGTGTTTGTTTTTAGTTATGATCTTTGGTCGAAGATTGTGCATGTGTGCTTTACAGGAACGTGTATAAAGACCTGCGTCAGATTGAACTGGCATGCGATACTCAGGAGGATGTTGACAGCTGGAAGGCTTCATTCCTGAGGGCTGGTGTTTACCCAGAGAAAGACCAGGTACACACATTTCATTTTTACACTTTTTTTTTTCTAGCATACACTGCCCTGCTGGTCGTGGAAGCAAATTGGGAAATCTTTCTTTCTAGTGTTTTCAGAGGTGTATATTTTAAAGTAAGATTAATGGGATAGCGGGGGATGTTGAACCTAAAGTCAGACTTCTCATTGTCATAAAGTTGCCTCACCAAAGTAAGTTATGCTGATCACACAAACTGGTCCGGAGCATGTTATGTTCAGAGTTTTGGTTTAAAATCATTTGTAAGTGCCTCGTCTGCATTTTTCCCAGTAAGGAGCAGGTTGCAGGCCATATGCAGCTCATCTAGCTTCCTAATACCAGTAAAAGAAGCCATGCAGTAAAAATGACAACAGGGCAAATTGTTTGTCATATTGTCACAGGAAGAAAATGCTTGTATTTTTATGTTTGGTCCCAAGTTGCTGCCGAGTTTATTTTACACTTCTGGAAGCGGAGAAAACAGATTTGAAAGGATATTACCAAGAATATTAGATCAGTTTCACTCTGATCTGTCGCCTTCATTAGGCTGTGGGACAGTGTTAGGCCTATGCTTACTGTGTAGTTTTTAATATTTAATGTATTAAGTGTAAGGTTTCACACCTCTAACGTGGAGCTGTCACATCAGGAAAAAAAATGCAGCTCTGAGCATTAAATTAATATATCTTTATAAATTCACAGTACTAAGCATTTTATCCCAGCACTTGTCTTATTCCCAGCAGTAGTGTGCCTTTTGACATGATATTTTTTAAATATTTTTTACAGCACTATCCTGTATTCCATCTGATAATATCTCTGACTGATGTACATCTTTTTTTTCCTTTCTTTTTCCTTTTTCTTTTTTGTGGAAAAAGTCAAATCTCAAATCAAGTCTCTTTTTATGTGTGCACACAGAAAGGCTTAAAAAGAAACTGTGGATTAACAAAGAAAGTTGATAACTCCATTGCAATACCCTTTCCCTCTGACACATGTTCGATTTATTTATTTATTGTAAGCT
>VUQJ01019869.1:56332-81906 GCA_015108635.1 Andinoacara biseriatus | reverse complement strand
AGCTGTTGTATTTAGGATCAACTGATTGGAGGAGCGAGTAGTACAAGTGAGGAGTGGGTAACATTAAGCTGCATGGGAAACGCTCAGAGTGCACTAGAAATTCCAAGTTACAGGTTAAGAGCAGCTGGGATAGGATAGGGTGATGGATGGATGGATGAATGGATGGATGGATGGATGGATGAATGGATGGATGGATGAATGGATGGATGGATGGATGGATGGATGGATGGATGGATGGATGGATGGATGGCACAGGGTTGATCGCAAAATCATTCTTAATTGAAAGATAGAAGAGCTGGTTTAAACAAGAATCCTGAACATGTTTGGTCCTCTGGGAAGATTTTTATTTCTATTGTTAAAAATTTCTGTTTTTATTATAAAATGTGTATTTTAGGTTTACTCTAATTTTGCTCTGAGCCAGAAATATTTAGATTCGTACCTGTTTTGGATAAGACTGGTGTATGTTAGCATCTGTCCATCATAAATATCATAATGCAATTCAGTGTCATGCAGAAGCCTAAATAAATGAATATGCTAAACTCGTGCTGTATATGCAGTACACGCCTTAAAATGACTTCACTGTTAGGAGTAATCATAAATGGGAACAACAAATAATCTCACATTCCTTTGCAAACTGTATATTCTCTGTGTATTGTGTACGTGTCTGCATGGTCCAGGTATTATTCATGTTGTGCCGTGTTTATCCAGTCACATTATAGGAATGTGTCTTTGTTCACGGGGATTCCTTTTTTTTTTTGGTTAGATAAAAAAAAATTGCTTGGATCAAGATCAAGGTCAGTTTCAAGGAAATTAATATAAGTCTTCATACTTTGAAATTACAGATATGTGTGTGAAAAGAGCGCGTCTGAGAGGACTCGACACACGGAAAGCTTCGGTGACATGTGCAGTCCACAGAAACACAATGGATCGCTGACAGGCATTTTCCGCAACATAGCGTGTGCAGTCATCGCTAACCACCACTGAAAGGTAAAACAAAGAAACAGTGTTACTTTTTTCCAGCTTTATCTGCAATATCTCATCATCCATTTCAGTCTCCGAGGCATTACTGCGCACACCAGTTAAAATGAGACTGAATTGCTTGCAAATTTTATCAGCAGGTAAAAATCCAAGTGCTACCAAAACTGTTCAAAAGATCTGTGAGAGGTTTAATACAGACACACCACACTCATCATCAAGATGGTGATGAGTGCTTCAGCAGAAAGATAGCCTGAATCAGATATAGCCTCTCTTTGGGACATTTGATCTGGTTTAATTGAAAGTGAACTGAGGTCAGCGCCGGTGACAGCACAAGAGGAATATCCAATGAAGGAATGAGGATCCCTTACACCCTGAGGATGTTTGGAGTTATGGTAAGTTGTTCAAAACACCACAAGAAACCATAGCTGCCGCAAGAAAATCCCAGGGATCTCGAGAGCCGACTCACACATACGCACACACAAAGCCTCAAAACGTAAAGTCAAATCAAATCAAAACTCACCCTTATAACACCCACCATTCTGAACAACAACAAGCCTGAGAAGCGTGAGCGTGTGTGTAGGAAACACCCAGACAGGCCAAAAATAGCTCTACTCTCGTTCCCCCTTCTCTCGCTTTCAGTCCTTCGCTGTTTTTCGCTCTCTGTTTCTCCCTCCGTGTCTCTCTGTGTCTTGTTTGTGTCATGATTAACCACCGGTAGGAAAAAAAATAAGTTAATTTTCCCATATGGAAAATGTCACCCACTTAAGAGCGCGCTCGAATGTGAGAATATCAGGCTGACTATGTGATTCAGTGAACGGAGAGAATAATGACTACTTTGGCATAACTGTTAGATGAGGGGAAACATAAAGCTTCTCGCAAAAAGGGAAAAATTAGTCAGTTGAAATTCATATGACACACTGAGTAAATGAGACATATCTTAGAAGACAGTTTAGGAGATTATAAAGTAAACTAGCGCTTCTATTCTTTTTTTCCTCCTCCACCCTGTCAAAATGAAATAGCTCAGGATAGAATAAAATAGCTACTGGCACGGTCTAGCCACGCACATACAGCAGATTATCACTGGCCTGTGTTTTCCTGCATCTTTTTCACAGTGCTGTCACGCCCACAGATATTTAACTTGGGTCCAAACCATGGTGGCAACTTTGTCAGTTTGTTTAGATTCAGGATACCCAATTACAAGTGAAGCAGGCCGTGTAAACAAAAGTCACATGGACTCACAAGCTGTTTACTGGACAATTTTAGTAACCTGTCATCCTGTGTCGTTAGAGATTTTTTTAAACAAATATAATTGCAGTCTTTGTTAAATAAGCAAAGCAGGTTGGCATGGACTCGTCTCTCTGGCAGAGTCGGCCTGGGCTTTGTAAAGCCAGCTGTGCCTGTGCTTAAAGTATCATTTCGAATTATTAGGGCATTGCTTTCACAGCTTGGCCCATCACTGCTTTTCTGTTACAGTAGCGCTCTCCACGCTTTTACAATAAGTGTGATGTGAAAAGTGTGCTCCAACAACCAAACAGGTTGTAAATAAGCCACAGTTTAAACCGGTTATTTAAACTACTTCAGCTGGAGGTACAAAAACAAAACAAAAAAAAGAACAGAACAGAACAAAAAAAAGTCTTTGAATGTTTACAGCCTGTCTGATCTGACTGCTCGTCTTTCCTTTTTTTTAACTTGTGTTGCACATTGCAGCTGCACTCCCAAATCTCTCAAATAAACGTGGTTGAAAGAGATTTTTTTTTAAAGTACCATGATTTAAAACAGCAATTTTTTTTCTCCAGCAAATTTGATTCATTGCAATGGAACAGCTGACATCAGTGGAGTAAACTCCTTTGAGGACTACCAGATACAACCAGAGGCTTCTTTCTGTAAGGAAACCTTGCCTACCGCTCTGCTGCCGTAGCAAATGGGAGCAATAAGCTTTGAGCGTCCCAAGGCCCATACATATACGCTCACCATGCAACACAGAATGAGACAGTAACATCATTTACATGCAGATAAATCGCCCCCAGTCTGGTCACAACTATTTCACAACCATTCCTGCATTAGAATAACTCAAGACATGTGCTTTGCATTTTTGAAGCAACAAATGTGATCAAGTTATCTAATAAACATTTTAACCAAATGTAACCCAATTTTAGCCTCGGAGGGTATGCACATGTACCATAAGCATAAGATTAATCAGTGAGATGTTCCCGTTAAGATTGACTGTGCCTTTACCACACTATACATAAAGCGATCACAGGGCACAGAGAAACATGCATTTTTTTTTTAACTGTGGAAAGAAGAAAATCAATGCAGGCACAGGGAGAACATGCAAACATGCTGTGATGTGAGAGGACTAACCACTGCACCACTGTGCTGCCCTACTGTGCTGTTCTGTGCCAGATGGGATAAGCTGAAAATGTGGCTAGGAAAATGGATGGGTGGTACTACACTGTATTATACGCGCCAACCTTTTAGGTACACCTTGCTAATAATGGGTTGGACCCCCTTTTACCTTTAGAACTGCTTTAATTCTTCATGGCACAGATTCAACAAGATGCTGAATGCCTTCCTCTGAGATCTTGGTCCATATGGACATGATAGCGTCACACAGTTGCTGCAGATTTGTCAACTGCACATCCATAATGCAAATCTCCTATTTTCTAGTGGATTTGGGAGACATTTGAGTACAGTGAATTCACTGTCATGTTCAAGAAACCAGTCTGAGATGACTTGAGCTTTCTGTATTATCGTGCTGCCGTCCATTAAAGGATGGGTGCACTGTGGTCATAGATTAATGGACATGGTCAGGAATGATACTCATGTATTCTCCGGTATTCAAGCTTGGTACTAAAAAGCCCAAACTATGCTAAGAAAATATCCTCCACACCATTACACCACAACCAGTAGCCTGAACTGTTGATACAAGGCAGGATGGATCCATGCTTTCATGTTGTTTCATGGCCCTACAATCTGAATGTCACAGCAGAAATTGAGACTCATCAGAAGACGCAATTTTCGATTGTCCAATTTTGGTGAGCCTGTGTGAACTGTAGCCTCAGTTTCCTGTTCTTAACTGACAGGAGTGACATCCAGTGTGGTCTTCTGCTGCTGTATCCCATCTGCTTCAAGCTTGCTCTTCTGCACACCTTGGTTGTAATGAGTACTTATTTGAGTAACTCGAAGCAGTTCTCCTCTGACCTCTGATATCAGCAGTGCTTTTTCACCCAGAGAACTGCCACTCACTGGATATTTTCTCTTCTTCAGACCGTCCTCTGTAAACCCTGGCGATGCTTGCGTGTAAAATTCCAGTAGATCAACAGTTCCTGAAATACTCAAACCAGCCCGTCTGATACCAACAACCAATTTCAAAGGCACTTGAATCACCTTTATTCCCTATCCGGACGCTCAGTTTGAACTTCAGCAGGTTGACCATATCTACACACCTAAATGCACTGAGGTCCTCCCGTGTGATTGACTGATATTTGTGTTAATGAGCAATTGAACAGTTGTACCTAATAAAGTGGCCATGAGGGTATACTATACTAGACCAAATGTGCTTTCCCCTTCAATGGTTTCATGGCAACATGTGACAGAGAAGCAGACGAGAAAAGATGTCGACACCTATGAAGGAAAAAAAGCAGCAGTTTCCTGCTATTAGATGTCTTGATAAACCACAGTACTGGTTTTCTTAGAATTGCTTCACAATTGTCTGTCACTATTCATACTAGTTCAAGTGAAGGGAAACATACATGAAGTGCCGTCTAGATACAAACACCTTTAATATTTGTCAAATTTCCATTAATTGGTATTCTTCTTCCACAAATGGGCCGTATCCACAACTGAATAACAGCGTTTCTGAGTATTAGGTTGTTGATATCAGTTTTAGGCGTGACTGCAACTGAAATAGAAGTGGGATGATTCACAGTGTTTTTACGACACTGTCTGGTTAGGATTAGATTAACTTTAGTTTCCCTGTGGGAAAATTTCTCATGGCTGCTGAAGCCCTCCAAAATAAGTGGATGTAAACGTCATACAGGTATCATCACACACTAAAAGAAAAAAAAAAATGCACTCTGAATTTTGCTGAAGAAGAAGAACGTGAAGCAGGCATATCCACCAGCTGTCTGTTAGCGATGACTGATGAACTTGTGTTTTCTCTGGGGTTTTCATGGAAAGCTTATACCGCTCCTTTCTGCTCTGCCTTTTGTGGGAAATAAAGCGACAGAAGGAGAGGGAGAAGGAGAGCCAGATGGCTTTTCCTTGCAGGATATCCTGTTATAAGTTGAGCTAGCTGTGCCCATTCTGACCTCCTCACCCCTCTTGACCCCTGGCCCAACCACAGTTTAGGTTCACATCACCAGTGTTTCCTAATCGCCCAAATCTCTCAGCATCCTTTGCTCTGGCGTCGTAGCTTTCTCTTCTGAACAGCTCCTCCATCAAACTCACAAGTAGGTGTCACATTTTCCCTTTGTCCCTTTTCTGTTTTTTTCACTTATATTTAATATTTCCTTCTGACTTGTATGGTTAATTAAAGAGAAGCCAAACAATAATGCTTGCCTTTAAATCCAGAATCCATAAAAGCTTGATGACAAGCTACACGGCTTTTAGCATCAATCTGTGTCCCCTGGTACAAATGATTAATTTCGCCATCTGGAAAGTGCAGACAGTCATATCATAGTAGATAAGTGCTCTTATCAGTGTACAGCCTTCTGACTTATAAAGTATTGTTTAGTGACATAAGTCCTCATCCATCTCCGTCACTCAGGCAACTCATTTTCCATCACACAACAGCTTTGCGTGAGAAATGATGACCAACTGTTTCATAGATATACAGGCACGAGCCACACACACGGAAAACACTGGAAAATAAGTTATTAGAGAAAGCGCTATAAATGCTGTGTGTGTGTGTGTGTGTGTGTGTGTTGTTTCTCAGTCGCCCTGACTTTCACAGTTTCTGCTTTCTTCAAGTCAAAATTTAAAATCATTCCACTTGTTTTTCTGGCCATCTGCGTCACTCGCTGAAAAATAATATCCTCCTAATACTATCTTGGAACAAAAAAACTGAGTGGGTTTGGGATTTATTTGATGCCAATATTTTCTTAAACCAAATGTAATTTTCTCTCTCTCGTTACCTTGTTTTCAGTTTGTGGAGATATTGTTAAATATGAAGGAGTATTAGGGCCACATTGAGAAACATCGAACAAGTTCCATAGGAAATGAATGGAGGGCGAGCGACGTCTCTCCCCGTGTGTCTTGTGATTCTGTACTGCACGGAGGTGCAATCATCCTTGCATCTGTTTGCGTGGTTTTCCCTTCTGAGCCGATGCAGTTTTCTGCACCATCTCTCCTCTCACAATTTAATTTATGCACAATTTATTATTTTTTTCTCAATGTAGCCCTAATACTCCTTCGTTGTTAAAGCATCTTTTTTAAAAGTCTTTATGATCTCGCTCCTTTTGGAGGTGCAAATTTAAAAAAAAAAACGCAAGGACAAAATAATAACAAAAACCTTATCCAGCACAAAAAGGAGTAAGCCACTCTGACAGAAAAAATAACCCTTCAGGTATCATTTCTGCTCTGACGCCCAACTTTTTGTCTTCCCCCACTTTCTCTTCTTGTCAGCCTCTCTCTCTGGCTCACACCCATCCCTCCCACCCTGCAGTGTAACTGGAATCCATTAGCTGATGAATGGTTGTTTGTGTTTTGTTTAAGCTCAACAGCGCCGCCGTCGACATTCGTGGCCGAAGAGGCCGATAACAAAACACGCAGTGTGATTAGAGAAATAATTAGCCAATCATCCCGTGACCTGCAAGCCAAGCCCGAGGTCAAAAAGACACAAAGTCGGGCTGCTTCCCAGGTGCTTTCCCATGAAAGTCAGTCAGCAGACACAGCTGCGAGGCAAATACTAGAGTCATTGTGAGCAGACAGCTTCCAATCACACCATGCACTTCTCTGCCTGTATCCCAGCTTGACTGCGATACGGCTGAGAGTGTGAGTGTGTGCATGAGACCGGGGTCCCAGTGGACTGAGTGCAAAGTTTGCCCAGAGACGGTGTGGTGGAAATCAACACTTCCTGCTTCCTGTAGCAAGAGGAAGTGCTACCGTCGCTGTCCCCTTATCGCTGGATATCCAGGCAGAGCAGAGGGAGGAAGGCAGGCAGGGAGGGAAGAGGAAGAGGAAGAGGAGGAGGAAGAGGAGCTGGAGGAAGGTCAGGCAGGCTAAACAAAGGGAGAGGACCAAGGAGGCCTGCGGGGCTGTAGCTCATGTACTCCAGGTTCTGGCACAGAATAGCAGTAAATATTTAGAGTGTGATTAGAAAGAGGAGAACATGTGTAAAATGTCCTTTACTGGCTTGCAATGCACTGGTGATGGACAACCAAGTTTCTTTGTTATTTTTTATGTGATATCAGCTTTTTGGCAGCTTTGTTATCCGTCAGCCATCATCTTGCCTTTGGGACAAAACAATAACCTTTGGCTGTGACCTGCCTGTAATTATTAAATTAGTAGATACTATTTGATGCTATTTCTAGTTTATATTATACAACCTACAATTCAAAAATGCAGCGGGGCATCCCTGTATTTTAGTTTCATGTTGTTAGGGGGATCCGCATTTAGCATGCTGGCAGTATATCCGCTGGGAAATCGAGAAGAAAAAAGAGGCGGAGGGTGACAAAGACTATATAATGAAAAAAAAGACAGGATGTAAATGACAGCAACATGTGTCTGTAAATGCAACAAGTTGGATGCCTTCCACAGACTGAAATCAAAAAGTATCCACTTGCATTTTATGGTGAAGGAGCAAGAGTGAGACAATGAGAAAGACAGAGGGAGTGAAGGGGGAAAGAGATGTTTGGGATCAGGGTGGGGAAGCTTTCAGCACTTGGGATTGTCCCAGATGGACACAAGCCGCTCCCTCCCTTTATAAACAGCCCCTTCTGCCTCCTCTCCTCTCCTCTCCTCTCCTCTCCTCTCCTCTCCCTAATTTATTCATTTTCATTTAATGCCAGTTATCCACAACTCAGCTCCCACTTTGCACAGATTCTGGGACCCTCACCAGAAAATATGAACAAATTGACACGTTTTGTTTTTTTTTTTTTTTTTTCTCTCTGACAACTTCTTCTGTCCCCCTGCACTAGCACCACCGCCGCCCCCAATCCCTGCCATTTCCAAAGTCAACACACCACTAAATGCCGGGCTGACTCACTTCCACTGTGGGTGGCTCTGTTTCCAATTTTCTCACCACCCCACCACCTTGGAAGAAAGGAGAAAACTTTTGTCCAAAAAGTAATAAATAAATAAAATAACCAGCCAGTGCAAAAGGAAGACCCGTTTTCCTAGTTGCTCAGCGATAAAGGGACAAAAGCATGCATGCAGATGCAGAGGGGAGACGTGGAGCGAAACCATACCATGCTTCTCCCACTTCTTTTGTGGCTCTGAAATAGTTATCGCTGTTTCCCTTCCTTTCTTTCTCTTTAAGAGAGCGTGGGAGCGCCCTCAGAGCGCTGCAGAGAAACCATGGGGCTCGTAACAACAGGAGGAAGCCGGTAACTTGAGTAACTTGGGCCGGGCAGAGAGGGGGATGAGGAGAGGAGGTGGAATGAAAGAAAGCAAAGGGACGGAGAACCCTTCTGCGGGCATTTTGCATCTTGAAAACCTAAAAGTTGAGCTCACAAAGGCAGAAACATACCCCACATTTGTAAATAACCTGCTGGATTCCTGACAGCAGTCCCCACACGCAGACGCAAACACACACACATGCAGACAGACACAGGAGAGACACACACTGGCACTTTTGCATTTGCATGAGATCGGACAGCTTTCCCATGCAGAGGACTGCCTTACCAGTCTGCCTTGTAAACATTCAGCGTGAGAAGTGCGTTACAAAGTCCCATCAGTCATGTTCATGTACAGTTCCAGAAAGTGGTGAGGACACTCCAACATCGCACACACAAACACACACACACACACACTCATGCACAGGCACAGTATCAGTTCCCTCTGTCCAAGTGTTGAGAAAGTGAGGGGCCGCAACAAAAGGCAACAGAGGGAGGGAGAGACTGAGCGAGAGAGCGAGAAAGAGAGAGAGAGAGATTAACCCCTCTGAGCTGACTGGTGGACTCCCTCCCTCCCTCCGTCCCTCACACACACACACACACAGTTGGTTTGCCGTATCACTGACTTCTTGTGTTTTTTCTCAAGTGCCAAGAGGAGGAAGGGAGAGCAGAGGGAGGGCAGTGTGTGTGTGTGTGTGTGTGTGTGTGTGTGTGTGTGCATGCATGTGCGCTCATGGTCATGGTGTGTGTGTATTTTAAGGTAGGAGGGACCGGCTGGCTCGAGTCCAGCGGCAGCTAGCCTGGTAGGAAAAGACAATAGCAGGAAACACTATATCAGGAGGAGGCAAAATACCAGCACAAAAATAATTAACAGACATTGAAAAACAATGACATCCACAGTGGAAAACACAGCCTGCAGCCTGCATCGAACAATGATAGTGGAAACAGAAAAAAAATGTATTTTTGTTGTTGTTACCACAGGATATAAAAATACCCCCCAAAAAAAGAAACCCACACAGATTGAAAAGCATTAGTGGTAATGAATGTCGAAAATGCTGGTATTATTTTTGTTGGCGCAACATTGGATGCAAAATTGACAACGTGCATTACTGGGTCTCTTCAGTTTTTTTGGGTTTTTTTTGCATCATTTTATAAGTTGTAGCTACTTACTTGTGCACCTTCACAGGCATGTAGACACACATTCCTCAATCAATCATGACTCCCACACGAATCTCACCACCACTACCACTCCCACACACACAGACACACACATACATACACATTCCCCCAGCTATAATCATATCTGGTGATAAGAGCAGCTTCCCTCAGCGGTTACTGGCTCTCCAGGCTCTGACCACAGTGTCTTACAATGGCCCTGTATTCTAAGCCTGCACTGATTACACACACAAGGAGCTGCATTACACGCTGCTAATTCAATTTCCTCCCCTCTGGGTCAACTTTTGTGTGAGTTTATGTGTGTGTGAGTCCACGAGGAGGAACAGATTAAGAACCTGATGGAGAGACCAAGATCCAAACTCTGTGTGTGTGTGTGTGTGTGTGTGTGCGTGTCTTCTTTATTGCAATTTTGCATTTCAAACAATACACTCCAAGCAGTTCTGTGCTGGAAACAAATATTCCTAAAGCACTCACAGACTGCTGCTCAGTGTTTCCATGAGCAGCTAACTGGTGTAACAAGATTGCTCAATCATGACAGCAAATATATAATCTGTAAGATATAAGATGTAAGTCAAGTAAGTCTTGTGGTACTAAATTATAGATAAGTACTTAATTTTAGTACATGCTTCTTTTGGAATCTGTTGGATTTCCTGTTGCCTTAATGTGGACATTTTTACCTTTGGCCAGTAGTGCAATGAAGCAGGAGAAGCGATTAGATGCAGAGTAGGATAGGATAATGTAGGATAATGTCACAGGAAAAAGCAATGGAAAAGGAATCATTCACTTCATACCTCCAAAATTAGAGATAGTCCTTTGAAAAACTAATGCTGGTTTTCCACTAATACCTAATCAGCTTGACTTGACTCACCTCGATTTTTAGGGTTTTCCATTAGGCGGCATTACTGGTACCAGGTACTTTTTAAGTACCTCCTCAGCTGGGGTTCCAAGTGTGCTGAGTCGAGCCGAAAATGTGACGTCACCAGAATACATGTCACTGATTGACCTGGCAATGATGTCACTAGATGAGTCATGATGCCAACTCCTTCACAAGAATCAAACTAGCTGCATTTGAAACCTGGCAATGAGGGAAATGGCTTCACACTAACCAACACAGATGTTTTTGTGCCTGGTGGATGATGCCAGAATCCAGAGGGAGATAGTGCGACTGTTTGTGTTGCATACATACTGTATGTTGTCGCTGGACTTTTAGGCCACCTTGCTGAGGTGGTACTCAATTGCAATGGAAAACAAACAAAACCAAGAAGAGTCGAGTTGAGGTGAGTCGAGTCAAGCCAAGTAGGTGCTAGTCAAAAGATTCAGAAGTTACACCTTTACTGGTAAATGATTAAGAGGGCAGGTAGCTGTCAGGTGCATCTAATCAAATGCACTTGATTGATCATCACTAAGTGTGACCACCTCTATAGAAGCAAAGCTCTCATCAGTTTACCGAAGCATTCAGGTGTACACAATGCTGCAATCTTCTCAGGAGTAGACGTCCCAGCAAATTCAGACTGTGCAATGCTCCGAAAATCTGCAAAAAACCCAAGAGCGGCACTGCAGGCCTCAGTTAGCATATTAAATGTTAAAGTTCCTGACAGTACAGTTAGAAAAAAAAGAAGTATGGCTTCTTTGGAAGGGTTGCCAGGAGAAAGTGTCTTCTCTCATAAAAGAACATCATGCATTTTGGCAAATTACAAGCCACAGGACCTTTGGATCTATGAGACCAAAGTGGAGGTGTTCGGCTGTAGTGTGCACAGCACATCAGCAAAAACACTTCATGCCAACTTTTAAGCACAGTAGTGGAGGATGATTTGGGCTTTTCTTGAAGTCACAGGACCTGGGCAGCTTGCAGTCAGTGAGTCGACCATGAACTCCTCTGTATACAAAGTATTCTACAGTCAAATGCGAGGCCATTTCTGACAGCTAAAGCCTGGCCCACACTGGGTCATACAACAGATCAAACAAGCACAAAAAAAATCTACAACAGAAAAAAATCAAAATGTTGCAATGGCCCAACAAATGTCCAGATTTCAACCCAAATAAGTTGCTGTGGCAGGACCTTAATAAAGCCGTGCACGAACATATCTCAATGAAATGAAGAAACGCTGTAAAGCAGAGTGGGTCAAAATTCCTCCAAAAGAATGCAAGAAAACGATAAAGTCATGCAGAACATGATAGCTTCAAGTTGTTGCCGCTAAAGGCTACTTAATCATAGGGTGTACTTGGTTTTTCACAGGACTGCACAGAGTCCTGTAAAAGCTTTCTTTTGACTATAGCTGTGTCCAAATTCAGGGTCCTGTGTCCAAGGACCCGGCCTAAGTAGACCAGGTCCTTTGCAGCCCACCAAGACTGCAAAGGCTGGAACTGAGCGGCAGTGAAAGTGGACGGACTAGCCTTCGTATCTGCGTCACCTGTGTCATATAATATACTGGACTGTTTAGCTTGTTAGTATGCTACAGCTAACATAATAACAGTTAAGCACTAAGTGCAACTTGCAGGTGAGAATATCAGTCTATTAGCTTAAATATTTGGTCAAAAACAAAAATAGGGGCTTTATTACAACATTGGCATGCACCACAATACATCACAGGTTTTACTGCAGAGCTGTGTGAAAGATTATGACATCTCACTTGGTGTTTAGTGCAGTGAGCTTTGCTGCTTGGCTATGCAAACTGTTCTGTGACAAACTACAAATATGAAAAGTATAAAATAGCCACAAGCTAAGGACCAGCCAACAATATTTTTGTATTTACATGCACTCTTCTAATTTATACCTTTAAAGTCCAGCTGTAAGAGCACTAAACACTAATTAAAGCTCTGCGGAGGTCTTTATTACAGCCTGCGAAGAAAATGCTACAATGAGTCAAAATCACTAAAATGAGGGTGGAGATGCAGAATGCAGAGCTACATCAGTTTTTATATGATGAGAATCTGTTGTTGGTCTGACTTTGTCATGAAAGATTCAAATGCTCTTTGGCCTTTTGTGTTCCCCTCCCAGGATTTTTTAAACTAGGGACAGGGGCCCAAAATAGGTTGCAGGCCTCTTACCGGCAGATCCCACCAGGACATAAGCTAGCAATGTGTAACCCTGGGTCCTGCAGTAAGAAGAGGATATGAAATTCTAATGAAAGTCCTTGCTTTAATTTGAAGCAAGAGGTCAGTTCTATGGGGCTCTTCCAATGATTCTGTGTAATGCAGCCTGATGAGGCATCTGGCATGCTGCAGGTTGTTTATCAGACTCGCTCAAAACATCTGAGTCTCATTTCGGCCAAATAAAACAATGCTGTGCTTCACTGTCAAATGCATGGCAAACATAAGGGTGTAAGTGTGCGTGCATGTGCAAGTATGTGGCTATGAGTGTGTGTGTGTGTGTGTGTGTGTTTGTGTGCGTGTGTCCAAAAGCGAGAATATGCTTGTCATTAAAATGACTGAATACAAGGGCGAGGTCCCTCTGGAGGGGTGCGTAGCTGCGTGTCTGGAGCACACACACACACACACACGCGCGCGCACACACACACACACAGCTCTTTGAGCTAATGTTACTTTCCAGTACCTCACACCAATGTTGCTTCATCTACCTTTGACTACATCACTCCTGGGAATCAAACCAGCATCCTCTCTGACTTCTGTGCACCTTCAAGAAACCACAGACAAACAACTCTTTGTTCTAACCACACACTTACACACGCACACACATGCGCGCACACACACACACACAAGCTGTCACATACCTTTTCTGTCATTGTCTGACTAAACTCCTGTTCACACTCTGCCTCTCATTCACACACACATGGAAAGATGTCTTCAGATGTGGGTGTGATGCTAGTACACAGTGATTAGTGAGCAAGCACACTGTGTTGTATGTTTCCAGCTCCCCTCCTCTGTTTTGGTTACCAGCCTGGTCTGCTAAGCCTCACTAATCAGTTCTGGTGTCCAGAGAAGAAACACAAGACCAAGGCATGAACAATTCATATACAATGGACTTGCTTGTGAGTCGGAGCATTGTCCTCACAGATGCAGGGAGAGCTTTATGCTCATACTTAGTAAGTATTACGCATATACTGTATGACTGGCAGTCAATCGTGTAGAGTTGGCACTCCTGGAGAAAACTGGATTCTCTCACATGCTGCTAAAAATATTCTGGGAAAGAAATCAAATCTGGTACTCTGATGAAAACTGGGACGAGAGAGACAAAATGAGCTGAGGTCAGGGTTTAATTTTGACACAAATTTATTAAATGAGATCATGTGGAAGCCAAAAATTTTAAATGCTGTACACTGTTTTATTTGTACCTTGATATTTGTTCTGATCAGAAAAAACAGTTTGTATACAAAAGGTGAAAAAAATTTGCTCTATTTTGTGAGTGGGACACTGTAAGTTGTGCCAGAGAGACAGTTAAAGATGGAATATATTCACTCACCCCTCCAAATCATTGAATTCAGGTGGTCCAATTACTTCCATGGCCACGGGTGTTTAAACCAAGCACCTAGGCATGCAGACTGTTCCTAAAAGCATTTGTGAAAGAATGAGTCGCTCTCGGGAGCTCAGTGAATTCCAGCGTTGTATCATGATAGGATGCCACCTGTGCAACAACTTGTTGCACAGGTGGGTTTGGTGGTTGTCTGACTGGATTGTGCCAAGTGTAAAGTTTGGTGGAGGGGGGATTACGGTGTGGGGTTGTTTTTCAGGAGTTGGGCTCAGCTCCTTAGTTCCAGTGAAAGGAACTCTTAATGCTTCAGCATACCAAGACACATGGAACAAGTTCTGTTCCAACATGACTGCACACCAGTGCACAAAGCAGGTCCATAAAGACATGGATGAGTGAGTGTAGAAGAACTTGACTGGCCTGCACAGAGGCCTGAGCTCAACCTGATAGAACACCTTTGGTATAAATTAGAGTGGAGACTGTCAACATCGCCTCACAAATGTGCTTCTGGAAGAATGGTCAAGAATTCCCATAAACACTCTTAAACCTTGTGGAAAGCCTTCCCAGAAGAGTTGAAGCTGTTATAGCTGCAAAGGGTGGGCCGACATCATATTAAATCATATGGGTTAAGAATGGGATGTCACTCAATTCATATGCGTGTGAAGACAGACGAGCGAATACCTTTAGCAAAATAGTGTATGTTAATATTTTCACATGAACAAAAATGAACAAGTGTGGTTTTACAGGTAAGGCCACTGACATTTTTCCCTCACTAGTTTTGCAGTTGGCTAGAGTCAGTGTCACTACTGATAGCATGAGTTCATACCTGGACCCTACAGAGGTTGCAGAGACAGTCCAACTCCTCCAGGATGGCACATGAATTCATGCCATTGCCAGAAGGTTTGCTGTGTCTCCCAGCAAAGTCTCAAGAGCATGGAGGAGATTCTAGGAGACAGACAGTTGCTCTAGGAGAGCTGGACAGGGCTGTAGAAGGTTCTTAACCCATCAGCAGGACTGTTATCTGCTCCTTTGTGCAAGGAGGAGCAGGATGAGCACTGCCAGAGTTACATAATGACCAGCAGACACTGGCGTGAAAGTGTCTGACCAAACAATCAGAAACAGACTTCATGAGGGTGGCCTGAGGGCCCGATGTCCTCTAGTGGGCCCTGTGCTCACTGCCAAGCCCCGAGGAGTGTGACTGGCATTTGCCACAGAATTCCAGAATTGGCAGCTGCACCACTGTCACCCTGTGCTTATCACAAATGAGAGCAGGTTCACCCTGAGCGCATGTGACAGATTTGAAAGGGTCTGCAGAACCCATAGAGAACATTATGCTGCCTGTTCAGCATGACTGGTTTGGTGGTGGGTCAGTGATGGCCTGGGAAGGCATATCCATGAAGGGACACACAGACCTCTACAGGCTAGTCAACGGCAACCTTGACTGCCATTAGGTATCAGCATGAAATCAATAGAACTGAATCCTTAGAATTTCTTTAAGTAGTCTTCAGGAACAGTTTTGCATGGTTCTTGAAGGACATTCAGAGCTCTTCTTTGGATGTTGAATAGTTTCTTGACAGCCACCTGTTGAATCGAATGCCCTTCCATTGAGAGCATTTCTGATGACACTTTAGCGAACAGTAGATGGATCAACTGAAGGATGAGATGTGTCTCTCAGGTCCTGTGTCAGGTCTTTTTCCTGTTTCTTAAGGACATAACTTTTAGACACTGTTCATCTGCTGTAGACAGTTTTTAGGCCTGCCTCTTTTTTTTAACTTCTTAAAGTTTTTGGCTACTAGTTATTTGGGAATCACCTTGGTGGTGCAAAAATACTATTACTACATATAAAGCACTGTGTATAAGCTCTGTGTGTCTGTTTTAGTGCTGTGTTGGCCTTCTCTTTAATTTCCTAATCGATTCCTTGTGCTGGTGGTTTCCAAAGTTTTCCTTTCCTTTTCTTTTTTTTTTCCTTTTGGATATTTAAGCTATTTTTGTTGGTAATGTGTTCCTGAGTTGTTTTTTCTCTCTTAAACAGTCTTTCCAACACAGATTGTGTATTAGTATGCTGCTCTTCTGTGGCTGTCATTTTAAAACATGGAGTTGTTTGTTGAAACTATTTTAGTCGTGTCTGGTTGAGTGTTTGTCAGAATCTTTTATTCAGACAGATAAAGCTGATAACTTGAAGATTCACTGATTGTTAGATGGATGAATGTGAAACAGACAAAGTCAGTGTGACAAAGACCCATTTATTAGGTTAGTAGTTGGTGGAGACCAAAACAAAGCAAAAAGTAGGTGAACATTGTTCGTTAATGTGTTGCTGTTGTGCTTGCAGCTTTGTTCTGCTGCCTGAAAACAGGTTAAAAAAATCTGGTAAATCACCTCCAAGGACAATAAAGTGTCTTGCTGTTGCTTGGTGTTCCTCCTACTGCTGTTATTTGGAGCATCTGTGACTCTGGCTGTGATTAAGCGAAGGGATAAGAGCTTCCTCTCAGAGCAACAGCAATGAAACCCAGATGTAAACAATGTGGCCCAGTCCCATACATATACCTAGAAATCAAGATTTTTCCAACCTCTTTAAAGGTATTAGCATCAGTTCAATCAAAATAACACCAGAGTCTGCATAAGTGAAACCATGAAGGAAAACAAATCCATATTTGTTTACAGGGAAACTATGAAGTTAAAACTGAAGATGAAGACAAATGAGCTGCTGTGGTTATGGTATAGATTAGGCAACTAAAACAATATTGTTGAGGTTAGGATTAACTTAATGCCGTGATGACAGAATGATGTAATGATATGGGTGAGTAAGCTGCATATGGAAAGGAAAGGAAAGGAAAGGAAAGGAAAGGAAAGGAAAGGAAAGGGTCCAGACCCCTGATCCCAGCAGCTGCTGTTGTTTTGTAGGTCAGCATTACATCAGTAGGTTTATGGAAAAGGCTGAGCATCACTTCTCTACTTGACCTACTTAAAGAATGTTAGTGTTAGATGACATACAATACTCCCCCAGCTTCCCAGCACTCACTCACTCACTTCCTACCCAATGCAAAGCAACACACACTGTTTTGTCATCTTGTTTTATTAGCATTTGCTGAAAGGCTGCATAATTTAGGAAGCAGTACCTTAAAATGTTTCTGACTAGCCGAAGTTCTGGCAGAAAAACTTTGGCTCGGTGAACTGTTTTGAAGTTCGACTCTTTTCTGATTAGTTTTGTGTCCATGATTATTTTACTAATAATTTTTAAAGCACTTGCCAACTGGGGCTTTGTATCTGCACAGTTCATTGAGGCTGTTATTAGCAAAGAATGAAGTGCAATTTCTGGAACCTCCTACAATCATTCATAAAATTAACCTCTCAGAAGCTCATTGTTCCTCTTTGACAAAGTAGCCCACACTTCTCACCGCTTATCAAAAGTGTAGCACAACTGTTGGAAACCCCAGTGTCAGGGCTCGTCAATATCACGGTCAATTTAATGTGCCGGCTGTCTTTTTGCAAAGAATTATGGTTTTAATGTCTTATAAAAACAGTTTGAAACCCAAAGGAGTCAGAACAGTTTGAACTCAAATGCATTTTTGCAAGAATTTATAGGTCTGTTTGAATTTATAGCATCCATATGTTGGGGGATTTTAGAGGGAATGGATGTGGTGAGGACCCTGAGTGTGTGTGTGTCATGCAGAGGTTAAGTGGTATGGTTCTGGCCTCTCAGGCAGCAGCCTTTCAACACGGGTCACGTCTTTTCCTTCACCTTAAACCAGATTTGGCATACATATGCACACATATACACACACACACACACAGATGCACAGCTCTGAACATATAGCTAATAGCACATATGAGATCATCAAGAATGTAGAGCTGCCCTGAGGGTAAGAGTTTAACTGACAGCAGGAGTTATGAATCAAAGGATGCGTCCAAATTACCGATGTGTGCTGTCACTGCGGCAACAAAGCTGCCATACACTCATTCATACACTTCCAATTAGCTGTATCCAGCTTTTAAGTTCCTGAAGACATCGTGATGAAAGAGTTGTCTCTCAGGAAACATTGTCAGCATTCACAAATCCAGATTGAAATGTGCCACATAAAATCACTGAGAACTCAAATCACTGACATTGTATTGTGTGAAGGTGCTTCCTGGTCCACTGCATCTGACTAATAAAAGCCTAAATGCTTTTGTTTTGGGGGGATCAACTACCAAAGGTCTGCAGAACCCAGAATAATCTTTTCATGAAATGCTTTAAAAAAAAACAAAAACTACTGGATTGGATAGGAGTAGATTGCTAAAATACAGCTACCATTAGCTTTCTAAAAGCTACCTAGACACTGGGAATAGTTCTTTGGCAATGTCAGATTTAACCATTTTTAGCCAGTTTTGTTAGCATTTAAGCCCTCAGGTGCATATTATATGCATATTAACCTTTTCTCTTGCAGCGAGTTTTCAGGGTATGACACTTTGCAGTGCATCTCTATGCAATCTTTGCAACACTGCAAATGTGTGCCAGTTAGAATGAAGATAGCGTGATCTTCTGTCTGATTAAAGAGCAGAATGAACCTCACCGTTAGGAGTCCACAATCTGCATCAACAGTCATATTTCAGTGTGTTTAACAGCTTGTTGTTATGGCCTAAAGTGAATATAAATAAACCCTAGTTTTATCCAAACATCAGTGTGTACACAATGCTGCCAGAGATGTATACAAGCTTCACACAGGCCGTGCAGACAGTTCATTCTGTCCACCTCATTAAAACTGTTTATAACAGACATAGAGGGATAAAGCATAACAGAAATTACTGAATCAACATTAAAATCCTCAATAACAATGGCTGTGGAAACCTTTCTAAAATAACAGGAAGCTCTCTTTTGCAGAATCACATGTAGAAATAAAATGGCACATGTCACCATAATGTCAACAATTACCAATTTAGGACAACTAACAGCTGTGTGACCACTGAGGATTCATGAACCCGAGATTCAACCAGCTGTGTGTGTGTGTGTGTGTGTGTGTGTGTGTGTGTGTGTGCGTGTATTTTTAGACGCAGAGCAAGAGGTTGTGTACATGTAAACACCTGGGTATGACGCGAACATTAAAGTGGCACATGGTTATTGGTATTTATACTGGCAGCACCTGTGTGGGTGTGGGTGCTTTAATCAGAGACCAAAAATTAGGCCGTGATATTTTTTGATAACTTTTTTTTTGTAATTTTTGCCACCACAAAAAGGTGGAGGATAGTAGTTAATATTTTTTCTTTTCTTTTTTTTTTTACCAGGTGGATTTTGATTGAATTTGATGTAGATCGGTGGTTTCAGAGTGTGTAACACTCTTTGAGGTCAGCAGCCCAAGAACATCTGGTTAAAGGGAGCGGCTCGTTCACAGAGAACTAAAACCTCTGTGAAGTTAGAAGACTTGAAGAGATAGATTAAAAAATTGCACGACATAACCATTTACATGCAGTTCTAACATACCTGTCTACTATCAGTATTATTTGACATGCTCAGCACCTTGTCCACATTGTGATCAGATTTAAATAAGCAAACTGCTGGATGAATCGCATCATGGAGGTGCAGACTTGAGACCCCTGCAAATCACAATGTGTTCATTGTAGTTCAACTAGATATCGTACCTAAATGACAAAATAGGTAAAGTAGGAGTGACTCACAAAACTATGCAGTGGCTGATATTTTCTTTTTGTTGTTGTCGCTCGTTAGCTCATCTACATTTACACCTTGCATCAGTACGGGGTTTCCCATCTTGTCTCGACACGATATTCACGTGCAAATAGGTTATTAGAAGAAATTTTTACAACTCTGAAAGGGTAGTAAGTTAAATTTATTGTCATTTGAATACCCCATCCTACTCTGACTGCCCACATCCCTGGCCCTTTTTCCTAAACGCTTTCTCTTGACCTCGATAGCAAAGTCAGCCACTGCTCAGAGAATTTGACTGCTCGTGCAGGAGGCTGCATAATTATGTGGCAGCAGGTGTTCTTGATGTGGCTCGAGAGTGGTGAAACTAGAAGCACATCTCAGACACTTCACCCTGTGCACACTGTGAAGTTTTATGCAGGTCATGAAGAGGGTAACCTGGTGTGAAATATGATTTTAGTACTAAGATCAGAATTAGAGAAAATATAAGGGAAACCAAATAGTTGTCATACTCGCTCATATTTATCCTCTTGTCCATCTATATTTATCAACACGAGGGCCTTTAGTGTTATTTTATGAACGCAATTGTTAGTGTTAGGTTTACAAATCTATCTTTGACGGGCTCCCATCGCGGCTGCCACTTAGACACTTCTGGGTCATTACACTCATTTAGGAACCTAACAAAGAAAGAGAGAACTTTGATGTTATCATCAGCAGTTATTTTCATTTCTTTTAAAAGTTCTCAGAGACTGAGACAGTACTTCTCATGGCTCGTCTATTAATATGACGTGAAATTGGTTGATTGTCCCTTTAAAGAAGGCTATCTACAGTATCCCCTGCACCACAGTGGTTGTGGTCAGTGGCATGTATTTCTAAAAGTATAATGTGGTCAGAATGACTTACTATCTTTTATATTTGAGAGCCAACAAACATGCAGAGCAGGAAAAAAAAACATTTTTCGTGTGTCACTGTAACTTCAGGGTAGAAACAAATCTCCTTCATCAGACTGCTCGCTTCTGACACGACTGAAATGAACTCTGTCCAAACCACAGCTGTCTTTCAGAGATGCAATATCCCTGTTATATATTTAGCTACTATTTGCACACTGCCAATTCTCCACTTGACATTCATGATGGAGCCAGATGCGGCTGATAGATTTGTGATATCCGAAAGCAGAACCCTGAGGATGTGGAGATGGATGGACGGAGGAAGGAGGTGAAGAGGGAACACAATGGGTCTGGGAGAAAGGGAAGACGGAGGCTCTTTCAGGGGGGAAAGTCTGTGTGTGCGCGCGCGTGCGTGCATGCGTGCGTGCATGTGTGTGTGTGGGTAGGTGGTGGTGGGGTTCCTTCACCTCTCCATCTCCCATCCTATAATTCTCATCTCACCCTTGCTCTTTCTGTCCCTCCTCCTTGATTCAACATGTAGCTTTTCTTATCTCCAACATACACATCACACATACACACACATGTGCATACCCATCTGCGCACACACATAGATGAGGTTTTGTCTGGAGGAGGCAACAATGTGAGTAAGAGCAACAGCTGCAGGGATTAGAGACAAGGGAGGGAAAAGGAAAAGGGAGTGTGTGTGTGTGTGTGTGTGTGTGTGTGTGTGTGTGTGTACTGTAGGGTCTGGACGAGGTGTGTGTGAATTTGTGTGTGTGTGAGAAAAAACACAAAAAAGTGGTTGTGGGTGAGAAAGACAAACGTGCTAAGCACAGAAAAGAGAACAAACAAACAAACATGTCTGTAAATTCAAATATGACTCCTTGCATGACAGTTAGCAGCTCCACCGCAAACTCTGCATAGCTCACAGATCTATAGTAAGCACCTATATAATGGTTTGTCTCAGTTGGGGGTTCGTGGTTTAAAGGCAGTAAGTGGGAGGTAGGTGTGTGTGTGTGTGTGCGTGTGTGTGTGAGAGAGAGCATGTACTGTTGCTGGAAACACCTGTAATTTCACTCAGCCAAACATCAACAGTGTCGCAGCACAGAGATGTAATCAGCTCTCGTCTGCGGCAGCTTGCTTCTCTCTGCAGAAGTTTGTGTTTTCTTTAGTTTGTCGGGCGAATGTCTGAAAAAACTTGGGCGTGATGTGAAAACAGAGCGGCGGGGATTATGCCAAAAATCACAAATAAACATCTGGAGCGTGGATTTGTGCCATTAGACGATTATCTGTTTTTAATCATAACTATGAGTCAAACGGGGGAAAACGGCTACAAATGTTATTCAGCAGAGGTTTGCGTGGTTAATAAATCTGAGTGCAATGATTTCTTCAATTCAGTAAAACTGACAAAACTGGAGTTTTTGTTTGATTATGTTAATGAAAGACATGAAAAAGTCCCACCAAGTATGTTGTACTGAGGTGAAAATGTGTCTTGTAGTTCTTAAAGCGATCAGAGAAAAATACAGTTCCATGACTACTAGAAAAACACAACTCGGGCTAATAAATGAAATTGCTCCATCTATTAAATGTCCAAATCTGTTAGAAGTGTCTCATTTTCCACAGCCTGAGATGCTTGTTTTATTTAGCCTGATTGGCCATTTTATTCGACCCCAAAGACATTCAGTTTATTTTCCCAGGGACAAGCATCACTTTGAAACTCCCCATATGTGTGGGCTAATTATTAGCATTAGGTGAGATTTTTATATGTTTGCAATCTGTTTTTCTGTTCCTGTCATTATTTTAAACTTTATGGGATTATTTCTTCTTCAGACTCGGGGTGCTGGGGTCTTTCTATGTGGCATTAGCGTATGCCATCTCTGCCTCTGTGGGTTTCCTCCAGGCTCTTAAGCTTCCTCCCCCAGTCCAAAAACATTCATGTTAGGTTAATTGATGATTCTAAATTGAGTATAGGTGACAAATGCAACCACAAATGGCATTTGTACAAACTATTATAATGACCCTACATGTGTCAAAGTCAAACAGCCTCTATCGGTGCAGGGAAAACATGGGATGGTGCCATCACCAGAGATCAATTCTGCCTCTTGGAAACAAAAAAAAATAGAATTTGTTTTAAACAAAGCTGTGCTATTATCTGAAGTCATAACCAAATCACAAGCAAAATTCAGGTGCCAGGCTTTCCCATTGTAAATGTAGTTAGATGCTCAAAAACAGCAACTTTATCGATCACTTTTCTCCCCAGATCACATATCACTGGACCTAACTACTTCTTTTCTGTGTGTATGTAGATGTGTTATAAAAGCTAAATTTGTGCATACATTGCTTTAGATTTAAATGTTTTCACATTTCTGAGGAAAAGAGTCGCCCAGGTCTTAAAAGTCATTCTGAGCAAATGCTAATCATAAATGCTAATTATTTTAATAAGATGCATCAGTAGCAGCCAGTTTCTGTGTGATTGATGCCTCTTGGCTCAGTCACACTAAAATAAAAATAGGACAGCAATCTCCTTGTGACTAGGAAAAGTTGAGTGTGCAACATCCCAAACCTCTGGTTGACTATTCAGTTCAATTCAATTTTATTTGTATAGCGCCAAATCACAACAAACAAAGCACTTTGGATTGTGGGTAAAGACCGTACAATAATACAGAGAAAACCCAACAGTGAAATCGACACCCTATAAGCAAGCAATAACCCTGGGAAGTGGGAAGGAAAAACTCCCTTTTAACAGGAAGAAACCTCCAGCAGAACCAGGCTCAGAGAGGGGCAGTCATCTGCAGCGACCGGTTGGGGCTGAGGGGAGAGAGGGACAAGACAAAAGACATGCTGTGGAAGAGAGACAGAGATTAATAATAACTAATGAATAAATGCAGAATGAAGTATAAACAGAATAAATTGAGGTGAATAAAAATAAACAGTGCATTATATTTGTTTAATATATTTAATATATTTTATGTGCATTGAAGGACATATCCTGGTCAAAAATGACACACCCTGTTACTGGAGGCCAAAGTAATGCCATCCAGAATAAATATCTAATTTGTATCTGGCATTTCTAAGATTTGTGGGGCCAAGTACATTAAAGCAGGAAATTAGAGGTCATTCAGGCCTTTATGTCTTTAAGAAATTCCTGCAGTTTATTTAATTGATGTCTGTTATCTGGCTTCATGGATAGATAAAGCTGAGTATCATCTGCATAACAATGAAAATGTATGCAATGCTTTCTAATAATACTGCCTAAGGGAAGCATGTGTAAAACTAGTCCTAGCACAGAACCTTGTGGAACTCCATAATTAACCTTAATGTGTGAAGAAGACTCCCCATTTACATGAGCAAATTGGAGTCTATTAGATAAATATGATTCAAACCACTGCAGTGCAGTACCTTTAATGCCTATGGCATGCTCTAATCTCTGTAATAAAATGTTATGTCAAAAGCTGCACTGAGGTTCAACAGGACAAGAACAGAGATGAATCCACTGTCAGATGCCATGAGAAGATCATTTGTAACCTTCACTAATGCTGTTTCTGTACTGTGATGAATTCTGAAACCTGACTGAAACTCTTCAAATAGACCGTTCCTCTGCAGATGATCAGTTAGCTGTTTGACAACTAACGACTACTTTTGATCCAGGCAACAATCACAGTTCAATTCAGTCAGTAGCCACTCTCAGACAGACAGGTGAAGGTCTGCAAATAAATGGTGTCTAATTTATTAACCCACTGCTGTCCATCTGAGTCAGTCTGCATCAATTTGCACAACTCATCTGTAACTCATCTCTGCAGTAGAGAACTTGACTCACCTGATTGCCAACTGGTAGTATGCTGGTCATATTCCTATATAAATGCAAGGTTGCAGTTAAATCCCATACTGCAGCAACTACGTCACTGTTTGTGGAGGAATTTCTGTTTCCCATCTGTGAGGCTCTGGCTGGACTCCGAACGAAAGCAGTTAATGTGACTTTCTGTGTATGTAGGCGGCAACAGGTAGGAGTCTAACCTGTAGCCCAAATGTTCTAAAAATACTGGAGAAACTCCAAGTATTAATTTAGGAGCCGTTCAAACTATAAATATGATTAAAGCTAAAAGGGCACTCATACCCCTTTAGCACTGAAGCAGTGGCACGCCATAGTGTAGAACTGGTGTAATGCTTTTCCATCAAAAATGCTCACTTTGGAAAGGGCTGCAAAAAGAAATTCGACAGGGATTTGCAGATGCTATGATTTTCTTTCTATGCAAGTTACCCTAATGTTTGCAATGTAGGCTGATACTGGCACTGTAGTATCAGCATTCTTGTTGTGGTAACAGGTAAAGAGAGAGAGAGCACATCCTCTTTTCCAGGGCCAGTACGTTATGTGCTAAACATCTCTCTACTAACTTTCAAGAATTCAGGCCTGGTAGTTTTTGTGTAATCTCAGCTAATAGGCAAACAGACAGACAAACTGTGACGATAACATTCCCCCGTGTCGGCTCTGTGCAGCACCATAAAAGTATCTGTCCTGAGGCACACTTCAAATAAAACACAGAGCTTACTTCCTGTTCTCGTGATAACACACTCAGAGTGCAGACAGACAAGACCCCATGCAGCATAAACAAGAACAAGACCTCCAACACCGCAAACAAGCAGACCGGTGGGGAGAATGTTCTTTAACACAGAGACGGAAGAAGAAAACCATGAGTGAAAGTCCGCAGTTTATTTAGATGCAAACATGCGCAGTTTTTCCTGCATCCCGGACCATCATTACGTGTCGCCCTGGGACTGTTTGGCTTGGGGAACAGCTCAGTGAGGGAGTCATCAAAACAGGAAGTGCTTTATGTAGCTGAAACATTCCATTTTTAACTCTCGCACAGGCTAGCTAAAATAAATAACACACTCAGACCCAACAGACCCAGGAGATGACA
>VUQJ01019869.1:1323-19759 GCA_015108635.1 Andinoacara biseriatus | reverse complement strand
TACTCTCTCTCTCACACACACGCGCGCACACACACACACACACACACACACACACACACACACACACACACACAGAGTCTGTTTGTGAATGAAATGGATCCTCAACAATTCTCTCTTTGAAGAAAGCGAGATATTGTTGACAAGTACTTTAACCCTTTCTGGCTTCCTTCCTTCCCACCTGCCCTTTTATTGTAATCTTGTAATCTACTACTTGTTATGGTTATTATGCTCATGCACTGATGTTGGTGGTACTTTCTATTACAGTACAGTTAGTTTACTTTGAAGTAAACTAAAGTGGTGCTTTTTCTGTATTTCATATTTAAATAAGTTGGATGCAGGACCAATGATACAAGCATTGTATAATGTGATAACTTGTAAATATGCAATCTAATTACGTTAGTCATTGTGCATCAGATATCATTTTGTGTTAACAAGAGGTGAGGTGATGGCTCATTTAGTCTTCACAGCACCTTCTTCTTGTGTTACATGCAGGCCTGGTTGCTACATGCATAACCAACAGTTAAAAGAAGAACACTGTCTGAAATCATACTGAATTTTAATGCTTTAATAATACCAGCTAAAATTCACTGATGACAAACCCCCATCTGGTAGGCTAAAAGCAGAATTAACATTATTCTGTGCATCATCACCCAAGATTGAGTTTGCCATAATAGTATGGTAAGCCTTATGCATTGACTATTACAGATGTCCTTCTGATCAATTTACACCAAACCATTGGTTAATTTGGCTGATTTTTCTCTCCAGCTATAGAATTAAAATAAACAATACAGGATCAATCGTCTTTCATGCAGAGATGGCTTCTAACTTAAGCACTGACATAGACGCAGTAGACCAGCTGCTTAGTATCTCAGATACCCCAATAAATATTACATAAAAGGTAAGTCAAGCAGGAGCAAAGCTATTAATTCTCTCTTAATATCAGTCTAAGTATCAATCTGCAAACGGCTTATTATTTTAATAATAAATGTTGATAATAAGCTGTGGTCATTTTTTCCATCTAAACATAGCACAAAAAAATAAGGAAATTTGTTGTTGGTTGATTATTTCTTTCTTGTAACAATGCCACTTGGCAATAAATCTTATACAGCTGGAAAGTCTGTTTATTTCCCATTAAATGAAGCCACATTTGTAAGGAAAATGCATTTGTGGGTTGAGCAGCACAGTTTAGTAAGTTGGTTGAAAAACTCATGAAAAACTTGCTAAATTGTCTCTGTTTGTTAAATGAATAAATTATTAAATTGCCAATATGTCTTGTTTCTTCAGACTTCAACCAGCTCATCCAATAAACAATGCCAAACAAGAGCAGAATACGCTATTTGGTGTTAATAGAGAAGAATTTTTGCTTCATGGGTGCAACCCACACCACAACTCTGCTGCTCAACCCACGAATGCATTTTCCGTACAAATGTGGCTTCATTTAAGGGGAAATAGACTTTCCAACAGTAAAAGATTTATTGCCAAAAAGCATTGTTACAACAAAAAAATAATCAACCAAATATAAATTTCCTTACATTTTGAGCTAAGTTAATAATGATATCATTTTAATGCATCGTAGTTTTTGATTTATTCTGCTGCTGTATAAATTATTCTCCACAACGATGCAATCCAGAGGGTGTCTCTAAAGAACATGTTGCTTCTTATTGCTCTTCTAGGTTGTAGTGTCCATCTCTAGAACAGATCAAGCACCCCCACAGTTGAATGTTTAAACCAACATCTTTCACTATGTATTTGATACGCACCCCAATGACTTACAAATAATAATTAAAAACAAAAAAACAATCCTGATCCTGTATTTGCATGTCAAGCAATGCTAACAACAAAATAGATATTGTTAGTAAAAAGAGGTCAGAAAAGTCAACTTACACTCTTTCATCATGCCGATATCAATGCAGCGTTTAAGACGACAGGCCTGGCAGTGACGCCGGTTGTCTTTAGTGATGGTGCAGCTCCCATTAAATGGACATGTGAAGGAAGCTTTACGTTTCATACTGCGCCTATAAAGAGCCATACGGAATCAATTACTCATTTAGAATCATTTATTATCTGTGTTAATTGAAATTTAAGGGATATACTAATAAAAAATAGCCATTGCTGATGATAACCCATGTACAGATGAATTGTAAATGCTACTGAAACACATACAGCCAAAATTAATTCCATAAGAGTTAAAATGAGAAGGACAAATCAGCCACGACATTGCACGGGTATACCCTCCGGTGCGAAACAATGTCTTTTACTGGGGCATGAAAAAAGAACTGCAACTGGGAAATTTGATCATTTTGGTTGTGTGGGTTGCACAGTGAGGTTTCTGTGGTGAAATTGCAATAGGCTTAGTTGGAAAACAGGGACAATTCGTCTCTCTGTTGTGTTTCTTGAGCTGTTTCCGATCTGTTTTTGTGGTTTGTTGTGGCACCTTGTGGGAAAGCCAGTGTTGATGGGTGCTGGTCTGCAACAATGTTTAAGTGGGTCATATGTATCAAAGTAACATCTATATGAATACTAAGAACCAAAGAGAAATACTGCATTATAACAAGATTGTCATTTACCTCACCTGTCAGTGATTTTTTTTTATTGAAGCTTAATACTGTGCATGCATTTTAAATATCACTGTTTGAGTGAGAGAAAGTACGAGAGAGATGGGAAAGAAAATGAAAAATAACAGCGGTGACCAGTGAATAATTTATGATTTTCTGAAAGCAGTGCAAGAATGTTCATGTAGCCTGACAGAAATAGACAAACTGTTCCTCAATATCAACAACAAAATATACTGACATTGTATACCCCTCATTAACATGCAAGCAGTGACAATATCTAAAACAACGATGTAAATTCAGCTTAGCAATAATCAATAAACAGAATGGTGATTTTTTTTTCAAACGTTATGGAATGTAAAATTTAATTAATGTTAAACTAGAAAGTATATGACAATATCTCCTGTTGCTGCCTGAAAGTTAAAAACAAAACAGCTTTTATTTCTCATTTCAAACTTCTTATTTGTAACTAAACTTGAATAATGGCCTTCTTGGTAGAAATGTGCAAACTCAGTATCAACTAGGCAAACAAAACCCAAAAAACACTGTAAAAACAGGACACCCAGGATGAAGCTGACCGGATGTGCACAGACGATACAGATGATACGCATCTATTGACAGTCTCGACAAGGCTGTTTAGAACCTACATTCAACAGGAACATACAGCAAAACACAAAACAGACAGCATGCAAGCACATGAACTCAAGAATAAGACTCACCTGAAGAACCCCTTGCAGCCCTCACAGGTCATGGCATTGAAGTGGAAGCCAGTGGCCTTATCCCCACACACGCCACAGATCCGTGGGGCATTGCGATCAAACTCATCCAGCCCGATCACTGATGTTGTCACTGTCGTGGTCTCCATCACTGAGGAGAAAAAGGAAAAGAAAAATAGAGATTAACACTGGGTCTGCGCTATGCTGATCACAGAAACTCCAAAAGATATTAAAGTGGGCGTGAACATCAGTAGCACGGATCCACGAATAATACCAACCACAAACAAAGCTTAAAAATCTATTTGTTTCCCCTGCCTGTGGCTTGTGTGGCAGTCTTTGAGAGTGCGCTTGACACAGAGTTGTGTATCTTCCTCTCTTATACAAACAGGTGTTGGGTTATTAGCATATTTAGCAAAAGGCATTGACAGCCAAACTCTGCATCGTGCAGTTATTGGCTGAATGGGTCCGCAGACACAGCTACACACACGCGCGCGCGGGCGCACAAACACACGCACACACACTACACAACTATTAAGAATTTTCAAATTACAGTGTTAATGGCACTAAGAATTAATGACAGAATAGTGTACATTTGCCAAAGGCTGTGAAAAGACTGATGCATTTAATACTGCCAAGTAGGAACATTCTCTGTGGTGTAAATTTTTCAGCACATACACCATCTGGCTTCCCCATGAGACACAGCAGTAATGGAACACAAATTGACTGGCAAGCGTGAGCAAACTAATACTAGTGATATTGTTTCCTCCCAAATGCACCTTTGTCTTTTTTAGGGGAGCTGAAAAGGTGACTGTAAGAAGGGCATAACTTTGAGGGAGAGACACACCATGAAATGAGAACCTAACCCCAGCAGTGAGGGGATCTGATGGCCTTCATGCTGTTGGGGTTAAGTGGTAATTTTGCTGGCATGGTTTGCATTTGCTCGTCTCCTTAGAGAGAAAGAGAAAGACTATGTGATCACCATTACCCTATAATGATCCATTTCTTTCCGGATGGGTGTGGCCTGGATGACAACGCCCCTATTCATAGATTTTGTGGGGCTGAAGATTATGAAATGATGTCAGTCATATGCTATGCCATTTGGCAGACACTGAGTCTCACCCCTAATGGACATGTGAACTAGCACTCCCCTACCATCACCATAAAAACACCAAATGGCAGAATACCTTTTGGAAGAATGGTGCTCCACCCATCAACAGGCGGGTTTCCAGAGACGTGAAGAATCAATTACAAGAATCACTAAAGCTGTTTTTGTGGTAAATTAACTTAATAAATCACTTTGTTAGTTTTTCAATTAATTTGTCACCCATCTGTGTGTTGATTAAAGTATTGTATTTGCATCCAGTCAACTAATTTGGCTTAATGATTAATATTTCTTATTCTGAAGTTTTGTTAAGACTTAATGAAGCAGAAAACATTTCTAATGAGGAAACAAAATGGGGAAGAGAAAATGAGACCCAGTGCTTCATTATGGGATGCATTGTGCTTCACAGTGCACATATGATAAACACCCTGTTACTTGCATGTCTGAAAAAGCACTAAAATGCCATATTAAAAATGTCACTACCTTTCATGTTCAATCTATGACATGTTTATTTTGCTGTGGCTTTAGACCCGTGGTCAATTTCTCTTTAAATTTTATCACTCGGTCTTCACTGTTTTTGTACACTTGTGTCTGTGTGCCTAGAGAATTATAGTATACATAATAATGTTGACTTCCATGTTAAGCTTAAAGTAAAATCTGAAACATGTTGGATGGAATTTTATTCAAGTTAAAAAGAAGACTAGGGAATATACAGGGACAAAAGACAACAAAAAGATGGAAATTTCAATACGACATATAACTGCTTAGTTTGCGTGAGCCTGCTGAAAAACAGCGCTATAGAGGGGGAGGTCAAGTGAGGAGAAGACAACAAAATGAGGACAAAGAGAGGAGGGGGTTGCATGCACTGAACTTCGGCACAGCAGGAGTCACGTGGCTTCAAAATATAGCCTGAGGGGAGTTGACGTTCACTGAAGTAGGGGAATGAGGACAAAGAAATAGGAGGAACTGGAGCTGAAGAGTGATGGAAGAAAGTGGTAAGGGGAAAGGGTGAGAGGACGCAGGTAAGAGCACAACTGAAGGATGCAGACAAATATAATCAGACTCCATTAGGCCTCATTACATCCAGGCTAGTTGGAAGCTTTAACACCAGTTCCCAGGAAAATACAAACTCACAGACACGTGAGCCAGGAGCTTCTGGTTATGAAAGCATCACTCCCATTACCAAAAATACACCACAGTGCAGGACATGCAGCAGCAGCAAACACAAACATGCATACGTGCTGGAGGAATATTACTTTATTGCATGTTCACCATGGCTTGTATGTACCTGTGTATGCATATACCAGTGATTTTATCTTACAATGTGTGCCGGGGTGTGTGGACAGTGAGGACAGATGAGCACAAACAAAAAAAATTAAAAAACAAGACCTACACCATTAGTCATCCTGTCACAAAAACAGCTTTGTTTACTGATGCAGCAGCAGGTGAATAATGAAATAATTAGAGAAGGTGAAATGGGGAGACGTGTCAAACCTCTCAACAGAGCTGCAAAAACAACACCGAAGCAACCTGCGCTTTCATTAATAGTGCTGAACAACAGTGCAATTCAGCTCCAGGTATGTAATTAACAACTGAAGCGGTATTTCTATGTTAAACACTTCCTCGCGTTTTCTCTTAGGTTTTTATCATTTGCAACACTGCTTAATAATTGACATTTTATTTATTCATAGTGAGCATGATTAACCGATAGAGAAAAGAGGACACTTTTTTAGCTGGCAGGCAAACTCTCCATTTCTCGCTTCCTCTTATGTTAACAATGATCATTTTTATCATAATTTGAATGTAGATTGGAGGACCCATACGCTGGTCACATAAATCCAAAAGACAAACACTGGAAGGAAGGAAGGAAGGAAGGAAGGAAGGTAGGAAGGAAATACACCGGAGCAAGACACTCAAAGAAAGAACAAAGGGAGACTGAGCCAGGAGGGTAATTAGGGGAAGTGGAGACAGCTGGGGAGGATGAGACACAGGTGAACTGAATCGCTGGAGACAAGACACAGAAAGTAAAACTAAAAGCAAAGCAGGAGGAATACAAAGCTGTATCCAAATTCAGGGGCACATCCTTCTAAGGCCACATTTGTAGGCCAGTTACGAGGCTGTCCAAATTCGAAGACTGCTCCAAATGTGCTTGACGAATGCATCCTTATTTTCCCCGAATTTGAAGGATGGGTCCGGTGTATCCTTCATGGCCTACCATATCCCATGATTCATTGCGCATCAAAACGCAAATGCAAAAATGGTGGAAGATAGCGGCCAAAAAGTTTGAAAAATGATGGTTTCTGTGACAAAATAAAGATGATTTCAGGCAAGAATGTAGATGTGTAAACCTCAGATATTAGCTCGTTTTATCAATATATCGCTTATATGCAAAAAAGTCTGAGATGTCCGTTGCCATTGCTCTACCAACAGCTCACCTCACTAGCTGTCAACTGACCGGGCTATTGAGGCTCATTGTAGCCGGAGAGAACGCCCATTTACCCGTCCTTTTCAAACCCCCGCTGGCTTTCGGCGCTGAGTGGAAGTTAAACACAGATGTAACTCATTCAGATGATCTCTAACAACTGATATTTGGTTTATTTCAGTGTTTCATTTCTTCCTCAGCAAATTGATATCCCTGAAATAAAAATTAAGCATCATAACTGGATAGTTTTATTCAACATTAATGTCTCACTTAATATACGTGGAAATTAATCATTCGCTCAGCTGTATTCCTTGATGTTGAAATGTGTTGTGCTTGTTTTAAGAGCTTAGTTTGAATTAAAGAAAAAATTAAGTGGTTTAAAAATGAAACCACTAAAAGGAGTATATGTTTGGTCTCCGTTTAACTAGTTGCTTTTTCACAGCTGTGCTTCGCATTGTCACGGTTGTTAGGAGGCATGAGCTACGCTGAGGTGGGGGCAGGTGACGCTTATATGAAGGCTAGACCGTCCAATTTCACTGCCGCTCACTTCTCGCCTTTGCAGTCTTCGTGGGCTTCGAAGGACCCGGCCTATGTACACCGGGTCCTTCTTAGGATGCTGCCCCTGAATTTGGACACAGCTAAACTCTCTAAGTAAAACAGGAAGTAAGATAACTGAAAGAGGAAGATGCAGACACATGAAATAACTAAATTTAAGGAACTTCACACATGGAGCATGAAGAGGAGCTCAATTCCAAGGTAACTGAAAACTAGGAGCAAACTAAACACACTAAAGACATGAAGTAAACATTAAACAAACCAAGGATCACAATAAATAATCAAATAAACAAAACTTCAAAAGTCCAATGAACAAAGCACTGGGTAAACTGGCCCAGGAACATGAAAACCTTTGTGTTTCTTAAACATAAACAATTCCTTCATCTCATCATCTTTGCTTTAAAACAGCAGTTACATATAAAAATATCACAGTGAATTATCAGAGAGGCTGAAACAGTGTACAAATTAATAAATAATTTATGGGGTAATACTGCAGTTCAGTTTAAGTACTTTTTCCACAAATCTGCACCCCAAACGTTCCATCACACTCAAAATACACACTAAGATCATCATATTTGATGGAATAGTGCAGCTGCAGTTTGCCAGAGGTCACCAAACTTAAGCTTGTGCTTTGTTTGGATTCATTTAAATAATTTTCAGGTATTTGGATGCTTAGTCTGTATGAGTTAGTATAATATTCATCCCCATAAAACATTAAATTGGATTAACGGAGCAAAGACAGGCAATGTTTCTGGACAAAACAGAGCTCAGCTCTGAATAATGGAGTCCTCTTGGATTAATAGTGTGTGGACACTGAAGAACTGATTTATTAATGATGCACAGATAAGGTCTCATTATCTCTGTGTATGTAACAGGATTCATATACAGTTAGTTATACAGCACTGACTATGAATAAAATTCTGGCATGGGAGAAAAAAAATTAACTTCTATACTAAATACCAAAAGAAGATGATGTATACTCTACTGAATGCAATGAACAGTTTCCAAGAAACACTTAAATGTAAATATCTGACCCAATGACCTCAAGTCGTTTTGATACCTCAGGTACCGGCAGTGTCTTATATTTGAACAATCAAGGCATCCATCCATCTATTTTCTGCTTCTTTTCTGGATTCATGTCATAAGGGCCGCTGTCACCAGCGTGTCTTGGGTGCAGACCCAGGACATGCCTGAAACATCTCACCTAGAAGGTGTCCATTTAATATAGTGAATACCTAATTGATCAATTAGAAAAAAGATCAATCCACAATCATGAAGTTATTACATTTTGTAAGCCTAATAGCATAATTGCCTAAGTCATACCTACCTAATTGTACTCTGCTAACAGTGTAGAATAGTTTAGCTAGATATCTTAATTTTGGCCAAAATATGACTTAGGTAATTATGCTATTAGGCTAACAATAGGTCTTAATAAAGCTTCTCAGATGTAAAATGATTTATATCTTAATGATTTAGCAAATTGAATATCTGGGATGAAGTTGGTGCGGTGGTTAGCACTGCTGCCTCACAGTTAGAATACCATCTGGAAGGCCTGGGTTTGATTCCACCTTGGCCCGGGCCTCTCTTTCTTTCTCTCTCTGTGTGGAGTTTGCATGTTCTCCCTGTGTCTGCGTGGGTTTTTCCCGTGTACTCCAGTTTCTTCCCACAGTCCAACGACATGCACTTACTGGGGTTAGGTTAATTGGCCACGCTAAATTGCGAGTGTGAATGGTTGTCTGTCTCTCTGTGTTGTCCCTGTGACAGGTTGGCGTCCCCTGTGACAGGTTGGCGTCCTATACAGGGTGTATCCTGCCTCTCGCCTCTGCCTCTCGCCCTATGTCCCCCGTAACCCTAAACACAGGATACGTGGAAATGAATGGATGGATGGGATTTAAGGCTGGTAACCAGATAAAACAAGACTCACTTTATCCATCCATCATCAGGGCTGAAACAATTAATCAGATTGATCGTGATAAATCAATTATTGAAATGATCGACAACTAATTTAGTAATTAATCGTTAACTGGAGTACAGACTCAAAAAAGGCCATTTGCTGAAAAAAACAACATATTCACAAAATTAATTAAGCCAAAACTGTACAAAATATATACATTTTGCATTTAAGATAAAATCACCTTTGTCTGTAAATATGTTTTACCCAACACTCCTCAAGTGGCATAGTTTTAGCTACACCTGGTTCAAATTTAGTGAAGAAATGCTGTTATTTCATTTTAGGCAACAAGATGTTTATTTTCTTATTTTAAAAATTTATTGACCTCTTTGTTTATTTGCATCTTTTAATGTATTTCTAATATTGTATTTAAAAAAGGCTTTAGTGGTTCAATGAAAAATCTCCATAATGTGCCAATTTTTTTTAAATCCAATTAATCAATTAATTGTCAGAATAATCAATAGATTAATCGATTACTAAAATATTCATTAGTTACAGCCCTACCTACATCCATCCATCTCTCCATTTTCTTCCACTTATCCGGGGGGCCAGGTTGCGGGGGCAGCAGCCCCTCAATAAGACTGACTTTAGGCTCTAGGAATTAATTGTGCTGGACATTTCTAATTATAGAGATTGCAGAGCCCAGTTTATTCATCAACAAAACGATGAATTCAAATTTCTGGAGTGTATATGTGTAGAAAATAGACCAAAAAAAGTCAGATCTTGGTTATGTATTGTGGCATATGGAATCAAATGACTAAAATAAAACAAAAAGAGTCAAATAGTCATTATATTCAACAGTACATCCATCCCAGAGCATCACTGTTCTTTTAAGGACCGCTTACATTACTCAAATATAAAAATATAACTCATTTTACATTTCTGGTGGCAACAACAATCATCTTTGCCTTTTTGTAAAATTAATCTTACACTCCAGCCTTAGCTGTAAACACACATGTCCACGTTGCCTCTGAGGGCTATACAAACGACATCTAATGTCAACAGATGAAACATGTAGTGAGAGGGATAAACAGGCTGGATTACAGTAGCTGTTTATGCTGATGTTGATGTAATTTTCCCCTGTGAAGCAGTGGGAAGTGCAGCTGAGTGCCATCTAGTCTTGTTAAAATTCATCAATCCCCTCATAGTATGTAAAAACTAGTGCCACAAAGCAGGCTATTAAAACCCATCACAGCACACTGTACAGAACAAACACACCAAAAAGATATTTGACATCCTTAATTAAATCACTATTTTGTGTGTTTGTGTGTACATAAATTACACGGCAGCGTTTTAAAAAATAGCAGTGACACAGCTTTTAAACACAACATCCATTAAAGGAGCAGGCGGTAAAGGTGAGTGCTGCAGTACACCTGTGAAGGTTATATAGGGGGTGTTTGTTTTCAGTTGTAAAAACATCACTTTTGATTACTTTATCAATTTTGCATTGCAATGCACTTACACTGACATATCCTATTCTAAAAAAAAAATTACTATAACCTGTCCCTTTCCCCAAAATCCATTTGGATGGCATGCAGTTACTTCTAAATTTAATTTTGTTCTTACAGCCTGTAATATAAATAGGCATATAACCGACACATAAGAAGAAGAAATTCTTTTAACTGTTACATAGATGAAAAAACAAGTAATCATTCAATAATTGCTGTATTGATGACCAATAAATGCATTGTAAAAAACTCCATCAGCCCCCCCACAGCATTTCACCACAGTGTGGATACGATTATACCTCCTTCAAGGCTGCGTGCAGTTCTCTTGTGAATTTCTATCTGCTTTTCTTTTACTCCAGCCCCCTTCTGTGCCCCTTGGAGCCCAGTCAAACTACTCTACTGCATTTGTCTCTAGGCTTCCCTTCTATCATAAATCACATGTTCTGGTTAAAAAGACCTTTATATGCCATGAGCTGCTAAAACACCAAGATCACATGGCTGGAGAGGAAGAAATAGAAATATGCCACATCCTGAATAATAACAAGAATCAGTATGTATTGCATATACTGTTCAGTAAACTTCAGAGAAGCATAGATTGTCAGCCTGTGTGTGTTTATGCATGTTTGTGACTCAGGTAAATGTAACATGAGCTGGCCTTGTCAGTGGATTGATTTACCTGTCCCTCTGTTATCAAATATCAGCACCGTATTTGATATAGTGACAAAATGTTCATGCTAACACTGGCTGAGACGTATCCCAGCTGTCATAAGGTGGAAGGTGGGGTACACCCTCAACAGGTTTCAAAATTTTGCTCATGTATGCCATCTAAGCTCCAAAAAGGAATTCTTCCAGTAATTGTGCAGCTGGTACAGTAACTAATATACATACACACATGAATAAAGACTCAGCCGGAAAGGTAAGCCCAAATCAAAAATGTTTGATTTAGTTGATTAAAGTCATATCATGTGTTTACAGAGTGGCTATGAGATGCTGTAGTGCTTTATTGACATGGAAACTTAAAGGTTTATAACAGTGGCCCTAATTTGAGGACCTGAGTTCACCCCAACCAACAAGCAAACAGATGCACTTAGTCCCTACCACCTACAGGGCTGCTCCTGACCTTTGACTTCCCGGTGTGAACAAAAAGAAAAAAAGAACCTTTCCCAGCAGGGATTGGTAAAGCATTAAAGTATTTGAGTCACTGCTTGAAATTGAGACAGTGACTTTTACTACACCCCCACTGATTATCAATATTCAGAATGCTTGAAGCTGCTGAGAAGACACAAAACATAGTAGTGATACCCAACCCAACAAAAAAATGAGAAAAAGAATGAAAATGCACAATGAGTCTTTATTGAAGGTAAATAAACTTAGTACCCCCCCTGTATGTTAGCTTGTATGTTCTCTTAGAAGGCTGTTCTGAATGGAATTTCGTTGTATGTATACTGAATTATTTCGTTGTATGTCAATAACAATAAAGTTCTATTTTATTACAAGTGCAACTCCTGTATGCATTATGAAGATCTCACCAATAGATCAGATCTCGACACAGAATGCTGATGAACCAGAGCAACAATCAAGTCTAAACCAAAATTTAGTTAAAAATATTTTTCTCAATAATACAACTATACTCTGCACACTGCACATTACAATTATTAAGCAGTTCAATTGTACTGTACTTGTTTATTCAACAGTGAAGTTCCTCTTCCTCTCTGCTGTCTAAGGTGGGCTTTTCTTAATAACAATGTTGGGCTTAATAGTTCAATAGAATACTTTCCATCAGCATTTCCTTCTGGTTAACAAAATCTTGTAAGGCTTAAAAGGGGCCTCACTCTTTCCTTCCACATAGTTTCTCTTCAAAGCTCAGCAGACAAAAATTCCGCCCCGTTCTGTATATGACATAGTGTGAACTCCTCTATAGGCAGCACAACAGGGAACGTGGCCTACTTTTACCACCAGCTGCCTCACAGTGGGCCTCACTAACAGCTAACTGCCATAAACTCCAGTCTACTACATCACAACAGAGCAGCAGCTGTGTCAGAGCTCAACTTGTACACATACTCAAAATCCCACAACTTGAAAAATAAATGGTTACTTCTAATGTTTCCTCATGGTGATGATACACAGAGACTTCTGTCTCTGCCACCTCAAGAGTTTGACTTGTTATGTTTACTGAGCTGGACAGTAAAAAACTACATGTCAAATTTTGTTTGACAAGGGTGGGTTTTTTTCTTCAAAGGCTTCGGTCCAGATGTATTTCGATTCATATTTGACACCATAAATCCTGGAGATTAAAGGTAAAGGAAGAAGTCATGGAGGGGTTCGGTGAATTTATGATCTTATATCAAGGACAAGCCTGACTTGACATAGGATCTACTTTTTAGACACATTATGAAATAAATCACAGTGTTGTCAAAACATTCCCGTTCAAAAGAACTCAGAAGTAAGATCGGTTGTGACAGAGGCACGCTGATCTTCACTGGATGCCCAAGGTATGATGGAGGGGTAACTTATTTTATATATAGCAGACAGTAAGACAGACACAGGGGGAGTGATGGTGCTATCTGGTAAGCAGAATCAGAACTGCAGATGAAGAACAGCAGCTAAAGGACCTAGTCTCACAGGCCTAGAGATCAAGTGGCAATTGCCTGGCAAAGACTGGTCACTACAGAAAAACAAACATCCCTTGCCAACCGATCTCTAGATCTGTGTGACTGAAGCATAATTGGCCAATATTATAGGAGAAAAAAAAAGAAAACACTCAAAGCAGCAGGTCAGAACCTTTTGAATAAAATTAGAGCCTACACAATTGTGTAAAACGTCAAAACTAAATGGATGAATTTTTGAAGTATGGCAAAACTTTGTTTTATTTGGTCACAGTGAAACTAAACTTTTACCATCAAATAAATCAAAACTGAATGTTTGAGAAAGGATTAAAGGAATTCTATTCAAGGCTACACTTACTGGTATTGCACTGACAAGAATGAGTTGGACTGATCACCCTAAAATGTAGTACCTCTGATTTTTAATCAATGGAGGCACAAAAATGAAAGGATTTAAAAGAAAATATAAACACACAAGAATTAAATGAAATCTTTTTAAGCAAGTAAAGCATTTCATAGAAATAAAATAATTTAACATGTATAAATAACATGCACCAATACACAACCACGACATGACTAAATTGAGTAAATTATTCAGGACTAAGCAAAACAAAACATGAATGTCAGCAGTAATAAACTACAATGGGCTTCATTAAGGTATTGTACATCTTTTGTCCAGTATGCTAACCAGTTTCCCAAAGCCTGAAAACAAATTATTTAGTCAAATGGAATGTGGCCGTATTGGAGATTTCAGTGCATCTTTGTGAGCTAGATGGATATGCAGATGCGCTGCATGGGCTCACTCTTATGGACAACTGAGTTGATGTTGGATGTTTCACATTAATGCATAAAATATTATACAGTTTGTGGTGTGTTTTCATCAGTCAAATAAGTTAGCTGTGTTGCTTTGTGGTGTAGAAATAACTCTACAACACTCTTTGCATAGGATTTCTTCTTGGTTAAGATCAATTGCACTAAATCTGAGGTATTTCCAAACAACGAATGATGGCACGCTTCAAAGAACAAGCTCTTCACCTTCTGCACTGCCCGATATTTGACCCTAATTATACAACTGTCCTTTAATGCAGTGTTACTCATATAGACTAGATCCAGGAGACATCACGCTGCATGGTACAGGGAGCAGGTGTGAATGGAACATTCAGTCGCGCGATTTACGGCGCACTTGTTTTGTCTTTGCTTTACATTCTGTTCACATTTTCAATATTGCTCAATAATGTTCATTTAATTTTGGGAAAATAGAATTGGGATTCAGACTTTTGTGTAGCCTTAATTCTAATGGAGTGCCTCAGTAAAGTCTCACAAAGTTTTCCTGTTACTTTACATTTTACAAGAATGTCACAAAAAATTAATAATTCTATTTAAAAATAGTTCTAATAAAGCAGGCTGATTGATTTCAAATTCTGTGGAAGTAAAAATGTTTAAACTTGATTAAGGTCTTTTACAGTTATGTACTTTAACAATATCTAGTTTTTCAGTCAGCACCAGATCATCTATAAATTATACTCAACAATAAAATACTGAAATGCAAATGTACCACAAAGTCCTCCTTCATTAGCTCTGCTCCAAGCTTTTATATTTTTACCACATACAATACAACCCACTGAACACATAGCACAACCAGAACATGTTCTTATCTCCTTTACACGTGCCTACTTGCCAGCAGGGCAGATGCCGAGCTTGCTTGTTAATTGCCAGTATGGTGTGCCAGTGTACACAAGTTAGTGGGAGGGCTTTTTAATATAGGCACCACAAAAATGGGGGCTGAAGGAAGATGTGGTGGAAAAAATACAGGTGAGCACTTGGCTCACTCAGGTGGAGGCTCATCTTTGTCTCAAACACACTGAAACATTGGAACAGCCCAGAAAAACCCAGCTGTACAAATGAATTGATCAGTAACACACATAGACATACTGGTATACACTAAGGCAGGATGTGGGAACATGAAAAAGGACTAGCCAAACAAAACAGATTTCACTGTGAAATAAATAAAGCACATATATACTCATCAGCCACTTTGTTAAGTACAATTGCTCAACTGCATGTTAACACAAATATCAACCAATCATATGGGAGCAACTCAGTCCATTCAGCCATACAGACATGTCAAGATGATCTGCTGAAACACAGCGTCACAATAAGGAAGAATGGTGATTTGAGTTTGAATGTGACATTGTTGTTGGCAACAAAGTGGCTGGTCTGAGTATTTCAAAAACTGTTGATCTACTGCAATTTTCCCAATACAACCATGTCTAGGGGATATTTTCTTACACTCTGGGGCCCTTAGTACTGACTGATCATCATATAAACACCACAGACTATCTGAGTATTGTTGCTGACTATGTCCATCCCTTTATGACCACAGTGTACCCATGTTCTGATGGCTGCTTCCAGAAAGATAGTGAGCCATGTCACAAAGTTCAGATCATCTCAAACTGGTTTCTTGAACATGACAATGAGTTCACTGTACTCAGATGGTCTCCATAGTTACCAGATCTCAATCTAATAGACCACCTTTAGTATATGGTGTAATGGGAGATTTGCATCATGGATCAAATCCAGCCAATGAATCTGCAGCAACTACGTGATATTATCCTGTCAATAAGGACCTGAGAGGAATGTTTCTAGCAGTTTGTTGAATCTATGCCACAAAGGATTAGGACAATACTGAAAGCAAAACGAGGTAGTAGCAAACTGTAACTAACAGTGGCCTCACTTTTATTCATTTTTTAGGCTTTAGGGCAAAGTGACAGAAAATACTTGATTTATGCACCCTCAAAATTGTCTCCTTTGGTTTCTATTTTGTATAAGCTTTGAGTAGCATAGCCTGTCCTTAAAGGTGAAGTCTGAGCAAGGTTTCGAAGCAAGGGTAAGTTTTCTAATAACCTACATTTATAAGAGAAAGACAAAACGTCAAGAATTAAAATAATAATAAAATAATAATAGTAATAAAACAGTATTTGTTAAATTACTTTTCATTCATTAACTGGCATTATGGACCAGGCTACTCCTCCACACAGTGCTGTACCAGGGTTCTAGCCAGGGGCTGATCACCCGGCGCTGAGGTGCCTTCCTTTGCGCCTGGCTGAGAATTTCAGCAGTTAACTAGCAGACTGGCGTTAGCGATTAGCGAGCGAAGCGGCCATTAGCTTTAGCAAGCAGTTGTTCGGACACCCTCGTTATGCTCATATCCACCATAGACATATACGTAGATGCCTCGTTCACTGGGTTGGCCTGCTGATGTGACGTAACTGTGTGTCCGCCATATTAGTGGAGACAAAGCTGCGCTGTGAACTAATGCAAGTGAATAGACTGAACTTCATAAAGGGCCTTTCTACAAAGTTATTTAAGTTAATGCGTTCATTCACATATTCAAATATGCACTAATATATACTAGAAAACTGTTAGGTACAAAAAAATAATTTTGTTTTCAAAATGTTAGAATGGCCAAATACTTTAAAAAAAAAATTTTACCTATGAAAGCTAACCCCATGTGATCCCATTTTGACTGTAAAATGGTTTTTAAAAAAAACTCCACACAGCACCAGCGTGCAGCATCTGTCTCATGTTACGCTGGCCGCTTTTGCCTCCTCCAATAGGGTGGTGACGTTGACGTACGAGTCAGCGCTCAATGCGGCAGCTACGGATATATGTCTATGATATCCACAGCCAATAAACACTACATCTGATCTACAGACTTATATGGATGTCAACATAGGGGGATAACTGTCTTTTAAGTGTGGTGAAATGTTGTTGTTGGAAGTATTATGTGAACTTATAGTTTGTTTTCCTATGAGTTATCATATCTAATGTTTTCACAAGTTGTTTCTATATATTATTGTGGTTTCGTTCATTGTGATGGGGATGTGTTTGTGAAACTTTTAAACGGAGCTGTCGAAGGAACTGCAGTCCTGTTCACATCCACCACAGAAACACACACACACACATACACACACACACACAGAAACTCCTACAACAAAGGACACCTCCTCACACCTCACACACATGTAAATGAAAGGGCAGACATCTAGGTTGTGTGAACTTACATAGGGTATACTGGAAAAGTACTGCTGACTGTAACTGGGCGGAAATACCAGTCATGTGACTTTCATTGTATGCATGTGTGTGAATAAAAGCTGCGGGAGGCAGCGGCTCGGTGGAGATCCCCTCCTGTGTGTCCTGTGGGACACAGAGGACGGCTTCCCTTGCAAGTAAAATAAGAGTTGTGCGTTTGTTCCTTGTTTTTATAAAATGATCTGAACCCATCAGTTGTCACCATAAAAAATGTGGTGGTTTAATTTATAGGTTGTCCTTGATTATACTGAATGCATTTAAGCCACAGGTCAAACTTATATATTAACTTTATATTCCTTCATTGCTGCATGTAAATCAAACATGTTGGTCAGGAAATTGGTGATGACATAAGCAAGCAATCTCTTTTTTATCCATTAATTCAAAGTGATTACATGTGTTGAAATGAAAGTATGGTTTCCGTTTAAACTCAGATTCCATTCCATTATATTTAAGACAATATTCAAATCTGTTTTGACCCAAGTCTGGCTTCCCGCTATGCTCCCTCTCCTGCCGCCAATCCACAACAGCAGCTTTGAACTTTAGACCTTGTTTTCTAGGCGGAGGATGAAAACGAACAGCCTGGGCTGTTGAGCTGCTGGCAGACTGACTGGGAGACGAAGAGGGAGGAGTGAAAGAAAGAGAGGGCAAGACAGAAAGGAGCTTGTAAAGAAAGGAATGAAGTAATGAAAAAAATTTAAGCAGGAATTAAGTAATGAAAGGAGAAGGTGAAAAAAGAGAGAGATAGGGATTGAAGAAGCATGAAAGGAAATAAAAAGGGGTAGTTAGTAGTGAGGCCACAGTGCTGAAAATATAACTGAGAAAATAATGAGGCAGGCAAATGTGGAGAAAGGAAAGGAAACAATGAAGATGATTTCTTTCCATTACACACTGTGTGGGCTTTCTTGCAGTAGCACCCTCAGGCACAAATTTTGCAAATATTTTCCACACAACTTATAGTTTTTCAAATAAGTTAGTCAGGAAAACGCCCTAATAGT
>VUQJ01019866.1:3149-15049 GCA_015108635.1 Andinoacara biseriatus | reverse complement strand
TCTACGTGGGTTTTCTCCGGGTACTCCGGTTTCCTCCCACAGTCCAAAGACATGAACTTACTGGGGTTAGGTTAATTGGCTACTCTAAATTGCCCATAGGTATGAATGTGAGTTTGAATGGTTGTCTGTGTTTCTGTGTTGGCCCTGCGACAGGCTGGCGACCTGTCCAGGGTGTACCCTGCCTCTTGCCCTATGTCAGCTGGGATAGGCTCCAGCCCCCTCGCGACCCTGAAAAGGGGAAGCGAATGGATGGATGGATGAAGACCTTTGCAATCTTTCCTTTAATAGCGATCGACCGAATCGCTCTTTGTCTGTCCTCTAACCCAAGACCAGTTTGCCTTGCCTTGCATTTGCTACCCTACCAGGTAGCAAATGCACCATAGCCCGTGGAATCACTGGTACACCCAAACCCCTCCACCATAAGGTGGTGCTTTGTGGAGGGAGGTTTCAAGTGGAAAGTCACCAGAGCAGCCCATTTTATTCACAACATCATATCTACTCATAACATATTCGTAACATATTGTTTCTAGTTTCCATTTAGAATTTGAAACCTGAAATGGGTTTCAAATTTTCACTCCTATTATTCAAAGTAAAACCCTACTTTTCCTTGTAAAGGAGCATTTTTATATAGCAGGTCTTGCATTACTCTGAATTTGGGTATTTTTGCTGGTGTAATGACATAAATTCTGAATTCTAATTCTTGCTCATAGTAATCATTGTTATGGGTACTGGCAGATGTTTTTATTCATGTTGACAAAGTGTGCTAATGTGTAGGGCATCAAGCTTGTAGGTTTTGGAACAATAAGGGAGGGGACATTTGTTTCCTGAGTTTGTCCAGAATGCAGCACTTCTGCACGGTCTTGGTGCAGTTACCTGGAGCTGCCTTAAAGGCCCGTGTCAGGGAATGTCTTGGTGAATTTTAAACACCACTGAAAGACCTTTCTCTGTAAGCTGTGTGCCTATGCATATTTGTGGCACTTTTTGGAGGGCAGGTGAAGTATATCCAGTGCGCAAAATTGTGGACATGCTGAATATCTATATAAATGTGCTACTCTATGTCTGGTTATCTGTAAACAAAAGTATACAGCTACAGTGGGTGGTAAAATATTTATGTACTCTTTCGGCATTTTGTCTTTATTTGTAACAATTGTGTCTTTCCTCTGCTGAACATCCACTTTTTAACTTTCCTGGGACACTCAGCCTGTCTGCTTTGTCAATAACTAGACGAACTGCAAAAGCATTTAGTACAATCGGCCAAACATAAAGACCATAGAGCAAATATCTTGTTGTTTTTTTTTTTTCCTTCTGTTCTGTGAGACCACAATATGCATGCACATACTGTCAGTGAAGAAAGGAAAAAAAAGTCTTTCAGGAAATACCTTGAGTTTGAAATGTTCATCTGGTTTGTTTGGAAAGGGTTTTTGTAGAGACAAGAGTGAAACAAATGCCAGCCTTGTTCAAAGTTTCTTTCTGAAGTTAGTTAATATTTCTGAAGAGAGTGTCTGCGCAGAGGAATTAGAAGAATGCAGATACTGAGAGACCTGAATTTTCATTTTATTCAATGTGTCATGAATGGGGTTTTTTAAATGAAAAAGAAAAAAGTTGTTTTTTTTTGTTTTTTTTTAAACCACTGAACTCTTCATTTGTCCTTCACACTATACAAAATGAATTGCCACTGGCCTCAGCAGGTTTTTTGATTGTAAAAGTGAAGAAGTAAGTGAGAAAAGTAAACTCTTAAACTTCCAAAAAATGTCAAGCTTTCCCCTTTCAACATTCACCGTGATGTTAGACTTTTGAATGTGAATGACGTCACTGGCAGAGAGCTGCAGTATGAAATTTGAGCTAGAAGCAGCCCACTCATTGTGTGAGAAGAGTTAAACAATCCCTGTGATGCCAAGGTGTGTGTGAGTGTGCGTGTCTTAAGCGCTCTGCGAAGCGAAATATGACTCATGGCTTTATGAGGCTCTTTGATGGGCATCTGAAACTGTGAACCTGGCTGAACTGTACATTTCCTTAATTGCTCCAGTCCTTCTAACAGGGTAATTGCAGAGCTCTCCCTCTCTCTTTTAACTTCTGCAGGGTCGCCTGTTCCACTTGAGACCTCAGTAAGGTAGGCCGACAGACAGAAAAGAGAGAGGGAGGGAGTATATTATCCAGGAGAGCTGCAGAGGGAGGGATGGGTGGTATGAAAGCAGTGTTTTATCTAAATGGATGTTGGACGATGGTCATGACAGGTTTACAGTTTGAGCTGAGTAGAATTGGAGACAGGTGAGAAGGTTGTTGGACATTTTTATGTGCAGTTTTGAAGTACCTAGGAATCGTATAGCTGAAGGCAGAGCATATGGAGCTTTCTAACATGCACTTTTGGAAAGGGGAATTTGTAAAATCTATAGCTTGCTACATTTTTAGAACATGAAATGAGTTTATGTGCTCAATTGCTTTTTTTTAGTCTTATTTGATGCAACATGATGCTCATCTCGTCAGTTATGGTCCCTATTAGCCTCAAAAAAGAGGGTTAGGACGGGCCAACCTCGTGCACCTGCTGATGTCACAAGTGGTTTAACATCGTTTAGCACTGATGGTCACACAGTTTTTAATGCGCTCTCTCTGTTGAGTATTGTATACTTTTTAAACTATAGTGTCGCTCTGAGACTTCAGATTAAACACCTGAAATGTTTTTTTTCTACTTCTTTAACCTCAAACAACTGTTACTCAACTAATCAGGCTTTCTGATTGTCTTTTCAATTCATCATTTGAAAAAAAACAAAAAACAACTAAAAGCAGACGATAAGTCACGTGATTTGAAGAGTTCAGTCAGGGCCACTAATCAAAACAGATTGATATCCCGATTTGCAGTGATTTATATTTGGGGGGTTGCCTCTTTTGTGGGACCTCCCAGCTGGAGCACAGAACAAAGGAGGCATCAGTGACATCACATGTGACACTACACAGACACACACAACGAGGAGCTGGCTGGAGGTGGTTTGCAAAGTTGCTTGCAGGGCAGGTTCAAGGAAATTTATTTTTAAAAATCCTATATGAGGTTTTCTAAGCGTAGAAGGCTAATCTCAGCTGAACCATGAGATGGTGTGTTTTTGGGAACTAAAATATGTATTTTGAAGTGTTTTCACCCCAGATTAGCTGATTAGCTTCCACTATGCAAACTACACTACTAATAGCATTATATAGGCATTTCTTACACATTTTGTTTAAAGACAGTTTCCTGGCATATGAGGAAAGGTTTGCAAAATAACCTCCGGTCATGCCTAGAGGTCATGTTGGTGCCCTGACCTTGAGAAGTGACTCCACTGTGTTTGTGTGCACTTGTGCACACCATCAAAGGCAGCATCTGCGTCTTGGTGTGTGACTCTCCGGCGCTGAGACTGAGGCCCATCAGGCTGTGCTTGCATGCAATTCAGATGAGCTCCGCAAATCCAGCATGAAATTAAATTTATGACTTGGACCACAACACACACACTCGCTCTCTCCCCTCTGATGGCTGCCTTGATAACACATGGCACTGTGTGTATGTGTGTGTCTGTGCGGGTGTGTGTGTCTTTGCTCTAAACTCGAACAAAAGCATTAAGTGACTTTGCAGTATGCATCAATATTTTTGCACTGATGCCATGATTCATATTTGCTTTAACGGTGTGATGTGTGGCCTGATAGTGGCTTCATGATTCAGTTCAATGACAAGTTGAATATTACAGAGATATGTTTGTGTGTGTGTGTGTGTGTGTGTGTGTGTGTGTGTGCGTGCGTGTGTGTGTGTTTGTCCATTTGCCTTGCACCTCCATATTTCTGCATGTTATGTATATTGCCCCACCCTGGCCTGCTGAATAATAGAACATTTCCAACAATAACAATAATACTAATGGCTACCAGCATTACACCACAATTGTGGCCACATCCATAACAACTGCCACACACATACGCACTCACTTCAATCAACACCGAGTCTGGCCCAATCATGTCAGCTCTAGCTCTCCCCATTTGCATAAAACAATTACCCTGGGCGGACTCAGGGTTCAATGTCGTCTAGACAACATGTTTCACCGCGGTACCATCAAGCCCGTGTGTGTGTTTATGTGTGCATATGTGGGAGTTGGGTGGGGTGGGGGGGACACACTAGGTTGGTTGTAAATTAGCTAGGGTATGGTTGCTCGGGCACTGGCCGCATCACATCACCCTGAGGCGCATGGGGCTTGGAAGGATTTATTCACATAGATAACACGCACACACACATGCAAATGAGGCAGCATGGACACACAAACACGCACACTGCAGTTAGAGGAGAACCAATATTCATATGGGGGCATAGGGCAAAGAGAAGGCAGTAGAAATAGGATTGTGTATGGGGGAGTGTGTGTGTGTGTGTCAGTGTACACACACACGTTTCTAGATCTCTTTTTCGCTCTCCATCTCTCTCTCTCTCTCTCTCTCTACTAAGCTTTCACCACCCCATTATTTTCTGCTACTGAGCCTCTGCGATCAATACACGCAACACACCGGGCATCAGAGAAAGAGAGTGAGAGAGCGGCTGGCTCCTGCTCTCTCCCCCCACCTCCTCCCCTCTGACCGACCAGAGGCCACGCAGGAAGAAAAAGGAAAAGAAGGAAGGAGCAATAACAAACGACTGGACGCACTTTTTGCTTATTCGCCCCTGAACTGAATTTTGTTTACAAGAGCGACCATTCAAGACCAAGCAGGACATGAGAGCAGAGTGCACTATTTGCGTGGACATGTGTGTGTGTGTGTGTGTGACTCCTGTCCTGTAAGGTCGTGTAAGGTCTGGCAGAGACACGCAAACAGTCTGGAAGCTAAATCCCTTTGAACCTGTTCACATCCAACAGGTCAACATAAACCACTTAGGGGTTAAGTTAGAGTTAGGCTGTATTTTTGCCACGTGCTAAACAATCACAGTTTGCACACAACGTGACCCTTCAAATCAACTACTTTACACGTATTTGACTTTCTCTTATAATTCTTGCCTTTTGGTGAAAATTCTTAAAAAAAAAAACGGGTAGATTTCGAACCAACTCTAACAACCTGCTGGATGTTAAAAGGTAAAGTCTGAGCTCCATATTTTTTTCATGACAATGACTCTAAAATTACTTGATTACGTGGCTCCTGAGCACCCCAATTATGCACGAGAGAGAATCTCGATATCACAAAGTGAGTTTTTGTACTGGACGTGTGGGGTTGCCAGTCTACCAGGACCCTGTGCTATGAAGCGAGTTCATCATACCCAGGGTATCTTTCCGTTATCTGTATTCACCGGTCATGAAGTTGGTTATGAACTTGCTAAGTTAACCCAGGGTTTCCGATGAAAGGGGTGGCATTGGCAGCGCCTGAGCGATCTCAAAGGGACATTTGATTGAACAGGTGTGTGTTCTAGTAGTGCAGCAATGTAAAAGAGCCTCAGCAACAGATTAGAATCAGATACAGCAACATTTATACATTTAAATCACCAAATAAATACACGCACATTCCCATGGCAATGCCACACACAGGTTTCCCTTCATTCAGTGCATTTATAAAACGTATTCCCCCAGCAGAGAGTCTATATTGTGCTTTACACACTGTTATAAATAGAAGACTGAAAATCTGGCATTTCCAGCTGATTTGAAACTCTGAACGTAACCTGCTCCTGACAGTTTGAGTTTTTATTCTCTCAGCTGCAGACTCGGCGCTGTTCAAGGATTCGAGAGTAAAGATTAATTATAAAGAAACAGAATTTAAATATAGGCTTAATGTATGTACAAATTTAATATGAGGTCTGTGTAGGTGTCCTGTTTTAGCATCATTTAACACTCATAAAACAACAAAATTGTTGCAAACTTGTTTGCTGCCAACAATAAAACAAAAACAAACAAACAAAAAAATAAATAAACAGGGAACAAAGTTGCATCTACGATTGGTCAGTGGGCGGTGATTTCATACCTGTTGATCTCCAATCTGGAACATAACCTGCTCCAGATGTGCAGCACAAGTTACCATAGTGATTTACCGTGGTCAGAATTGAATCACCTTCATTGTGCAGAAAACCCAGAGTTAACCCCAAAGTTACCTGCACAAGCCAAAATCCAGCTTCGTATAGTACAAGGTAAGCTTTGCATACCAGTTGCCCTTGTTTGTGTCTGTATATGGCACAACTCCCTCTCCTCCTAGCCGGCCTACTCTTTCTCTTTTTTCTTCCTCTCCCTCCTTGCTCTCTCTCTCTCCTATTACTCACCTGATCCTCATTAGTACTCACCTGTTTGAGGTTTAGCAGAGTGGGCCCTAACCTTAAAAAGGCAGACGTCTCCATCAAACGGACGCCGGAGCGTATCTAGTCCAACCGAGTAAAAGCTATTTTTGCAAGTTTCCTCCTTGTGGATGGTTTACTCATCACCTCGCTTTTGTTCAGGACACCAGCAGCTGAAGAAGCGAGCTAAGGCTGGGAGAGTTTCGGGAGAGTGGAGTTTTGAGGAGACGTGGAGAGAAGCGTTGCTTGCCAGCATAAGAGCCCCCTGTAAGACTGTTTGAAAACTGTAAATAAACTCTGTTAATCTCATCTCTGCTCCGCGCTTGTGTCCAGACCTTCAGGGGCTTAACAATATCTCTGGCTCCCAGGTTCAGGCCCTGCACAGTGCCTAACCTGTTTCACCCCATCCCCAATGATCCAATGCATGGAAGGAACTTGAGCTGAAATATAATATTTTACTTGGTGAAACTATGTGTGGCTAAAATGCAACTTAACCCTAACCTTTCCCAGAAGTGGTTTGCTTATAAATGAATGTGAATGAATGTTAAGAGGTTGACTGCAATATGATTCAAGTATTGAGTGCATTTCATACAAAAAAAAAGTTGAAAAAAGGAGATGGGTGACAGGAGGAGGTGGAAAAGAGGTAAAGGAAGGAGGTTGGGGAGGCGAAATTATCCCTGGCAATGGGGGTGGTGTGGTTTGAATGGAGAGGCAGAGTGACTGGGGCACAGGGTGACAGTTCCTTGCCCTTCACATACACAAACACACATGCACGCACGCACACACAACAACAGAGCTAAAGACCGGGAGTGCTAAAGAGAGGGCAGTGGAGGGAGGGAGAGGCTGTGCCATCCCAGACCCAGACTGCAGGATTAATGATGAATAAAAAAGAAAGAAGTGCACACAAAGGAGTCAGAGGGAGAGAAAGGGGGGAGGAAAATAAAAAAGAAAACTATTAGAGAGGGACTGAAAGAGAGGAAAGAGAGACCCTTTTTTTTTTATCCCACAAGGATGGATGAAGTGGTATTGCAAGTCAGGCCTCCTAGGGGTACAGATCTATAGGCCTGCACACGCACATACATTTGCACACACATTTCAAAAGAGCACTCACCACTGTATATGCATGTGAATGCAAGTAGACTTCATAATGAAAATAAACACTTCCTTATCTCTTTATCCCTTCATTACAGACTGCTTGCATCACATACAGTAAGTAAAATCCCCCCCACATGCACTCACACACACAGACATATAAAATGGCCAGCTCGCACTCATGCACAAGCACATGGCGCTGTGAATCAGGGGATGCTTAATCAATGTCAGAATTCAATCAATAGCCCCATGTGATGGCGGGGGCTCTCCCCTCCAACCCCTCCTCCTCATCCACTCTTCTTCCTTTTCTCTCCATTTCCTGTCATCTCCTTTTCCTCTGTCCTTCCCTATCATTTCCCGTCCTCATCCTCCTCTTCGTTTCACCTTGCAGATGCCCTAAAGTCACAAAGAAGGGCACAAACACTACACTACACAACCACAACCACTCCATCCCCACCTCACAAACCTATGACAGAAATACAGTATGTGGAGTTGGACACAGCAAATCTTTTATCTCGCTCAAAATATCAAATGAAAAATCAACATGTTGCATATTTCATGTTTGTTGCTGTTATCTTGCTTTTATGTCTTGTTATTGTTCAGTATTTGATTTGATGTTTTTATTTTTTGTTTTATTATTTTATTCAAATGGAGATGATTTTATGCCTCGTTGCAGTTTTGAAAAAATTTAATCCTGGTTCAAACATGTAAATCACTTTGAAAATGTATTTTCAAAATACTTCATGAATATGTTTTACTGCAAAACATTTTAATCTTTTTAAAAAAAAATCAACAACAAACTTTAAAAACTGCATGAAAAATAAGCTAGGTTTTTTTTTTTAAGGCTTTCAGAGGCTACAGCACAAAACGTATATAAAGATGAACCACATTACCAATTTTGAAGCCAAAATATTGGGTTCTTTTTGCTGGATGATATAATTTGGAACTAGTAAAAGTAAGAACCTCTAAATGCTCAATTCCCACTTCTGCTCGTTTACAGGATAGTCCAAAATAAGTGGAAATTTTGTATCTCAATCATTTTCCTTCTTGCAATTTTATCATATTTTTGAAAGAAAGGGTTGAGTAGAAACATAAGCTTCAATTCAAGGATTTCAAATGTAATACAGAACTATTAAGCCACTTTAACACAGCCACTAATTTGATTTCGGGTATGAAGTGAGCAGCAACAGAGAATTTCTAGCCGGAGCTTCAAGATTGCAGTAACTTCCCACCATCGTCCACTTGATGCGATGAAGATCAATGGAATGGTAGACAAGCTAGCTGCATATGTTATTCATATGACTTCATATGAACTTCTTTTACCCATAGATTGATTATCATCTTACCTTGTTCTCTCACTTTGGGTGACACCAATATGATCATATTGTGTCACTGAATAAAATATAACATGTTAATTCTGGCATGTTTCTCATGTCACATCTTTGCTTTTACTACAAGCTAGTTTTGGGATCCAGGGATTGGACCCCCTTGACCTTCACCTCTGACCTCAGTCCACAAAGCACCAAACCCCTATCGCCACTCCTGCAGGTGGTGGGCCTACTGGAGGGCAGACCCATAAGCCATGACCCATAAGTCATGGCCTAAGAATAATGTTTCGCAGATCCATCGCAGAGGTGGCTGCACGGTGCAAGGTCATTGATGTTGTGACAGTAATCCCAGAACCAGATGTGGACACCAGAGCTATCGGGCTTAGTTGGCCTGTAGTTAGCTTGTAGTAGCTGAAGCAAAACCTCGGGTGTGGGAGGAATTCAGTGAGACCGTGGAAGAAATGGAATGGACTTTGCCCAACCAGTCTTCAATTGCATCCCTTGGGGTGTCCTGTGAGAGGTGCTTCAGGAGTATGGAGCATCTGGCCCGTTGTTATGGGCCATTTGGTCCCTGTATAACTGCAGTGAAAGCTTGTTGTGTATTGCAGGCAGTACATTGGACTTGTTTCCAGTGGTGTTAGGCTCCACCAGGGCTGTTCTGTGTCACTGATTCTTTTCATAGTTTTTTAATGGATGGAATATCTCGGCGTAGCCAGGATGGTGGAAGGTCTCCGCTTTGGTGGCTTCAGGATTCCATCTTTACTTTTTGCAAATGATGTGGTTCTTTATCAGGTGTTGACCTCCAACTTGCACTGTAGCATGCCGGTAAAATAAATAAATATTTTAAAATGATGCCTACATATGACATGGCACAAAACATCAGGATGGGAGGAATACAATAATAATAATGCATTTAGTCAATAATGCATTTTGGGTTTTTTTTCCACATGGCACCTTTGAGGCTCACACTGTTTACCGCAATGTTAAGTAATTTCTACGAACCAAGCAGGACTTTACTCACCACCAGTAACAGCTGTACGTACCTTATTTTTCGTCTCATGGCAATGGTGACAAAGGTGGATGCTCCCACTAAAAATGGTCAAATGAACAAATATGCAAATGATTCCTGTGAGCAAACGGTTCAGGTTCAGACTGCTTTAAATGCACTGTGTCACACAGTATTTGTACTCTTGGCTCTGTATAATGTGAAGATATCCCTAATATGGTCATATCAGCAATGCAGCCCCACCCACCTGCTGGTCAAACTTTTGTTGGTGAGGAACAGCCAATCAAAAGAAAGATTGCTTAAAGATACGAGAATTGGAGCTGAAACGTAAAACTTGTTTAAGACAGCTGATGAACCGAGGGAATGCACTGAGGACCAGCAGAAGAAAAATAAGGAATTATTTTGAACTGTGAATAATAAAAGATATGGAGCTGGAAATAAGCATAACCGACCCCATTTTAACTGTGACAAACTGGAATATTATTTTCATATGTTATCCAGGCAAATAGAAATTTCAATGATGGTCAACCTGTTATACAGATAAAAGCAGGAACATTATTTGCTCGTAATTTCTGATTCAGATATAAAGTTTTCTGCACGTATGAGGGAATTGGAAACATAAATATCAGTCAGTGGGTTCAAAGCAAAATCCTTATAAACTGTGCAACTGATAAAATATTTGTTTACAGTCAACATATTGACTGAGTGTGTGTTTTATACAGTTATGCACTTCATCTTAGAAAAAAAAGGTGTAGTTCATACAATTCAAATACAAAGTGTTTATATGTGGGTGTGTATTTATCTCCCATGGTATTTAGACATGACAGTGCTGCTTTTCTCTGGCTCCTGCTGGGGCATCATTCATGTGTGCCTGCATGTGCACTACATAGTAAGCCCATGAACACTAAAGTACACAAAAAGTAGCTGGCAATAAAGTTGTGTTATTAAAAATCCAATGTTATGTGAGCCTAATGTGATTGTATCATAATGTGTGCTTATGAGGATGTAAATGGCTGTGTGGGGGACTACTTTACATAGCTGTTATTGTTTTTGGTTGGTTTAAATGACAGAGAAATAACCTTTGCTTGTCCGTCTGGAATAAATAGCTTTCCCTGTGTTCATAAAAATGCAATTTTTGATGAGCAGTTATGAGGTTATGTCTGTGGGAGAGTGGATATAGTATTATTTTGGAACTTGACCAAACTACAGCTTCGGAGTGGTTTTATTTGAAGTCCTGCAATCTGAATCTCCTTACTGAGGACAAATTAGAGTGTCCATTTCAACTGCTCTGCAGCTGTCTAGATTGTGTGGGAGGAAGCACAACTAGAGGTAATCCTCGAACACACAACCACCAAGCATTTTTACGTACGTGAAACAAAATGCATTTTATTGCAAAGCGATGGTTTGGGAAATTTAGGTGTCACGTGAGAATGTCGTGGTACTTCTATGTGATCAGAAAATGAAAAAAAAAGAGGAAAAAAACACATTAATTTATCATTCTTTGACTTTATCATTCTTTTTTCTGTTGCATCTACTAGGCCGTGTTTGCAGCTCTAGTTTCTGCCTGCATCAAGCAGCAACCTCTGAAAGAAGAAGCCAACCAATAATTGCCAAAAAGTACAGTTCCCCTAATGGCCATTTGAGGCTGGCTCCAAAAGTGAGCTAATTGCCATGGATTCTCATGTTATAATGTCCAACTTGAGCCGTGAAAAAAGATGCTTTCAGTCAGATACAAAGATTCTGGTCTTTATTGCTAATTTTGCCCCTATTACAACTGCACAGATGGTGATTTTTCTTTTTAGAACTCATCCATTTGGATACTTTTAAGGCTTGAAATTAGGCCACTCTGAATGACAGTGTGCCAACACAGGGAGCCACAGCCTACGAGTGTCTATCAGGCTCCATCTCCACTATTTCAATACTTAGATAACGAATAACACACCTTTACACATGAAGGTTGAGGCATTGAGGTCAAATACCTTCTCCAAGTCCACAAAACACATTCACATTGGTCTACACATGAAGACTGGTTGGGCAAACTCTTACACCCACTTAAATATCCTTAAGAGAGACAGATTAGTGCAGCATTTGCAGTGATACAGCTGATCTACATCCCTGCCCTCACCGAAAGCCACAAACTCTGGGCAGTCATGAAAGAACAAGATAGTCGATAAAAAACAGCTGAAAGGGAATGAAGGGGGGGGGGGGGGGGGGGGGGGGGGGGGGC